>JAKTVF010000010.1:0-19618 GCA_030557055.1 Candida tetrigidarum
TTGAGACAACAACAACAACAACCAGTCTCTTCTTCTGAAGGTCAAGAAGTTGCCCAAAGAATCGGTGCTGCCGACTACTTGGAATGTTCTGCTAAAACCGGTAGAGGTGTCAGAGAAGTTTTCGAAGCCGCCACCAGAGCTTCCTTAAGAGTTAAAGAAAAGAAAGAAAAGAAGAAGAAATGTGTCGTCTTGTAATTTGATTGGAAATATAAAGAAATAAACCCCTACTAATGTCTTTGTTTTGTTAAATAAAAAAAATTTTGTTCTTTACTTTTTTTTTATCACTAAACTAATTTTTTTTTATATTCCTCATTATCATTTGTTCAATGCTTTAATTCGAAGTTGTACTTCCCAATTCTGCTATTATCTTTTGTTATATAACTGATAACTGATAATTGTTGATGTTGATGTTTATGTTTTTTTATTATCATTTATTATTGTTATTATTAAGTTGGTGTTTGTATTATGATATTTCATTTTGGTGTGAATCTGACAGTGTAATTTGGAAGTAGAAAGTTAAAAAAAGAGAGATTCATATATAGAGTGAGTGGAAAGAAGGAAGTTACAAAATGAAACTTAATTAACAAGTTTTTTTGTTTTTGATATAATCATGCTTTATACATTTTTATTATTATTTTTATTATTATACATATATTATTCATTATCATTTATCAATCTGTTGTAGAGATTAGAATGTTTTTGCCTCTATGGTTATACGTGTGGTGTGTACATTTCTAGATTTTTTTTTTTTTTTCTTGACATTTGGCACACCGTGTAAGTTTCAAATCAAGTTGTAGCCAAAATTTTCATTGAGAGGACAAACAAAAAAACCGAAAAACCGAAAAAAAAAACAAACAAAACACCACAACCAATCTTAATCGAATCGACAGAGCAAAACCACCAATTACATTCCAACCATGGGTTCTCTTAGGTCATTTATCAAATCAGTCAGAAAAGCCAAGACAATTGCTGATGAAAGATCTGTTGTGCAAAAGGAATCAGCGGCCATTAGAACGTCGTTTAGAGATCCAACTCTTGATCAAACTACCAGAAGAATCAACATTTCCAAACTTTTATACTTGTACATAATGGGAGAAAAGACCCATTTCGGTCAAGTTGAATGCCTTAAATTGTTAGCTTCTCCTCGTTTTGCTGATAAACGTTTAGGGTATTTGGCATGTATGTTGATCTTGGATGAAAACCAAGAAGTCTTGACTTTGTTGACTAATTCTTTGGACAACGATATGCAACATCCAAATCCATTTATTGTTGGTTTAGCCCTTTGTTGTTTGGGAAATATTGCTTCTCCAGAATTGGCCCGAGATTTGTACACAAATGTTGAAACTATTATTGATACCAAGAGTGCCTATTTGAAGAAAAAAGCATGTATTGTTGCTGCTAAATTAATAGAGAAAGACCCGGATCTAGCTGAAATATTCTTAACCAAAATTCCAAACTTGATCAATGAAAAACAATCGAGTTTGTTGTTAGGTGCATTGAGATTGATAGATGCCTTGTACTTGGCATCCGAAGAAAGCCGACCAGTGTTGTTGAAAACTATTCCAAAGATTGTAGCCAATTTGAAAAGAACCACCACCAGTGGATACCAACCAGATTATGATGTCACTGGTACCACAGATCCATTCTTGCAGGTGAGATTATTGTCTACTTTAAGATTATTGGCCCTGGATGAACAATGTCCTCCTCAATATTTGGAAGAAATCAACGATATATTAACCCAGGTAGCTTCGAATTTGGATAGTGGTAAGAATGCTGCTCATGCTATCTTGTATGAGTGTGTCAAGACAATTTTTGCCATTCCATCAGACCAATCATTGAAAATCTTGGGGGTTAATATTTTGGGTAAATTCTTGTCCACTAAAGATAACAATACCAGGTATGTTGCTTTGGACACATTGTTAACTGTGGTCAATATCGAACCATTAGCCGTTCAAAGACACAGATCTACCATTGTCAGTTGTTTATCAGATGGAGATATTTCCATTCGTAGAAGAGCTTTGGAGTTGTCCTTCGGTATTCTTAATGAACAAAACATTCGTGTGCTAGCCCGTGAAATATTGACATTTTTGGAGAATTGTAATGACCCAGAATTGAAATCTTTTGTTACTTCACAATTGACTATTGCTGCCAACAAATATTCACCAAATGAAAAATGGCATTTTGATACATTAATCAGAATGTTGAAAGTTGGTGGTAACTCATTGACATCAGATATCATTTCCAGTATTCTTGCGTTGATTTTACAATGCAGTGACCAAGAATTGAAGAAACATACCGTGGGTCAATTAGTTGGGTCTTATTTAGAGGCACCAAATCAATATGGTTTGGCATTGATAACTGTCTGGGCTGTTGGTGAATATGGTGACTTAGTCTTGAACACCACTACTCAAATTAAAGAGAAATCGGTGACAATTACTGAACAAACATTGAGCCAGCTTATTGACGATTCTATCAACAATTCCTCGTTTTCGGATTCAGAAACTGTGCAATTAACTTCATATGCATTGACTGCAATTATAAAATTATCCATCAAATTCAAAGACTCACAGGTTATTGAACATTTGAGACTAATTTTAAATTCCAAGACCCATGATACCAATCTAGAAATACAAATTAGAGCCGTTGAATATCAACAAATCTTTGGTCAAGATGCAACATTGAAGAGAGGATTATTAGCACGTATGCCACCACCTCCAGTCAAACAACGTGAGGCATTAACTTTACATAAATCTACTTCTTCCAATAAACCAATCATCAAAAAAGCTACCAATGGCGCTAGTGGTGTTGCTGGTGGTAATGATAACTTGTTGCTTGATTTAATGGATGACGACGATGTTTCTACAAATACTTCTGCTCCTGCAGCCCAACCACAACCAGATTTATTGAATGATATCTTTGGTGGTGGTGCTTCTGGTAGTGGTGGTGCATCGTCTAGCAGGTCAGGTAATAATGCTGCCATTTTGGATCTTTTCAATGCTCCTGCTAAATCAAACCCAACTGCTCCAGTTTCACAACAACCATCTGCTGCAGAAATTGAAGCATTCAATAATGCCAACATAAAGGTTGCATTTATTCCTAGATCATTCCCACAAACCGGTCAAGCTACCATGGAAGCTTCAATCACATCAAATACCCAATCTACAATTGAGCAATTCCAATTGTTGATCGCTGTTCCAAAAACGCAAAAATTGACAATTACTTCAACTTCGGGTGGTGATTCCTTGACTCCCGGTGGATCTCCAATAAAACAAACTTTGAAAATTGTTGGTAAACAAGGTGCAAAGATAAAATTAAGAGTTAAAGTGAAGTATAACGTCAATGGTGTCCCAACGGAAGAACAGTTTGATTTTGCAAAGTTTAAGGATACTTTATAAAAATGTATAAACAATTTTTTTTTCTTCCCCCCATTGTTGTATTGTTTCTTTCGCAATCTGTGGAATAAAATGTTATCGAATATGATAGAAAACACGTTTTTTTTTTCTTCTATAACATTCTTTAAAACTCAAACCTCCTAACGATAGCAACTGTAATCGATCACCTAACATAAATGTAAGTACAATTCTCAAGTATAAATACCACAGTAATCACCCCCACCAGACCGTATCACCCGCTTTCTCCTTTTTTTTCTTCCTTCCTTTCTTCTATCATCATCTCTCTTTCCGATACAATGCTCAGATTAACAAGACCACTTCAAAACATTTCCACACGTTCAGCCAGATCCAGAATCATTCAATTCAACAGTCGTAGATTCATCGGAGATGGAACCTTAGGTCAGCCAACGTGGCCCCTGCCACAGAGTTTCTTCAGGGATTTCGAACATGAAGGTAAGAAATTAATTGGTTGGGCAATTGCATTCCTGACCCTTTTAATCCTTTGGCCAATTGCTATCGTTAAAGGGTTTAATTATAAGGATCACGTGCCTAAGAATAAAGGAAGTCAAGTTCAATTAGAAAGAGTTGGATGGGATGATTATAAAGCTACGGTTGAAATTCCACGAGTTTATGTGAAATTCGATAACCTTGACAAAGATGAATAATAATGTACCTGGAACGTTGAACGTTCGATATAATTAGAAAATATGTCAAATATTGTTTGTTAGATACAATATATAATGTACTTTAGATTTTACTATACGTTCTAGATACGGAGAGATCTTTAAGTTTTCCAAGATAAGAAAAATGAGGAGAAGCACAGGTAATGCATGAGCTACCAATCGAAACAGCAACCAAAAAAAATTCCAAGAAATAATAAAGGGGGTTCCAATAAACTAAACCGACTTGACCAGTGTGGTTGGCACAATGTATCCGGTATTTGAGGAAGAGAGTGGAGGATGCTTGTGACTTAGAATTGTATTCTAACAATGCATAGCTACTAACAAGGTGAGGTACTTCATTTATGAAGTCAGCGGGGTTTGATGGTGATTTTCGTTTGTTTTCTCTCCCTCCTTGTTTCCTAATTATTATTACCGATGGAGAAGCGGAGTTTATATCAAATTTATCCCATTTCTCCCACTATTCTTGCATCTTTACTCCCCACCAGATTTAAAACCTAGTCACTCGTTTCATCCCCAAACCCCGTATTTCTCTTTATATAAATATATATACACCTCCCCTCTCTTCTTTATACTAATCTCCCCCTTTTTTTCATTCGTCAAGTCTCATTATTTGACAAATAACCATGTTCAGAGCATTATCGACAACTACAAGACCAATTCAAAGATCCGTTTTTAGATCCCGTGCTTTTACTGCCCATGGTTCAAGATTCATAAATCAAGGTACCAAGGGTCAGCCAGTATGGTCATTACCTTATATTTTCAGTAATTATGCCCAAGAAAGTAAGAACTTCATAGGTTGGATGATTGCATTACTGATCATTTTAATTGATTGGCCAACTGGAATCGTAGGATTTTTTGATACTATCCACCATGTTCCAAGTAATTCTGGTAGTCAAGTACAGGTGAAAAGAACTGGTTGGACTCATTTAGATGCTACTGTATCTCCTCTCCACCCTACTGCTGGTCTCAGTAGTCATGCCGAGGAAGAATAACTGACATGATATGCTTTTGTTTATGTTACGTAAATTGTTTATACGAAGTTTTCATGAAATATATTATAACTTATAACTTATAACTCATCCAGGTGTGGGATAATATTTTGATTAACTGAATATGGAAAAGAGAGTAACTAGTCTATTTAATTTCACAATGTTTGAAATTTCTCTATTTTGTAAACCATGCAATGTTTTCAACTCAGATTCCAATAATAATTGTTCTTCTTGACCTTGAACATCAATACGATTACATTTTTCAAGCAAGATATGATGTTCCGACTTGAACTTTTCTATACCATTAAGAATCCTGGCCATTTCATAAACCAAACAATTCACCAAAAATTCATAATTCTCTTTATGTCTAAATAAATAAAACGTTTTGGATGCTGCTCGATCGGCACTTCTTGGAACTTCTTGAATTTCAATCACATTGGCTTTGACTAAATGGTAAATTTCACTACGAACGGTTTTCTCTTTCAATAAAACTGCATTGGAAATTGCCTTTTCATCACATAATTTCATCGCCTTGATACATCTTAATATTCTGTATCCTTGGTCTCCCAAAGTGGTCTTGGCTAGCATTTCAAAGTTGAATTGTTTGGTTATTTTGTTCAAGTTGGCAAATGGGACAACATAATTACCAGGAGATATCTCATATACAAATGCTGTGTTTGTACCATTGAGTAATAATTTTAAGTGTTGCTCTATAATATTTGAATTATATTTAGGTCCTTGCAAAGAAGAACCCTTGGAAGACGATGATGATGCTGATCCATCTTCGAGTTTAAGTTTCTTTGCATCGGGTGATGAGTTTCCATTTTCAATGGGTCTTTTTGGTTTGGCAAATGTAGGGGTGATGATGGAGTTGGTGAAATCTACTTCCTTTGGTAAATATCTTTCTATATCTCTAGCTGAGAATGTGATTTTCTTTTCCGCCACTAATTTGTTTTCCACTTTGTCAAGGTATTCTTTCACTAATGTTGGATCATTGATCAACCCAGGAATCTCCAATATTGGATAAGTCAAATCTGGACTATTACTCTCAATGTGTTTTAACCCAGCTTCAAATATAATAGCTGTCAATAACCCAACTCTTGCCTTGACTAAATTAACTAATGCGTTTGTTCTTAAATGTTTTTGGAATCGAGGCAAGTTGAAAGTGACCACCAATTCAGATTTCAATTTTTTAACTCCATTTACTTCGGTATATAAATCACTTGGGGTTTGTGCTGATTCCAATAAATTAGTCAATCTTGCCTTTGCCTTGTCTTGAGCTTCTTGGATACGCTTAGTCTCTGATGTGAATGATGCTCTAGGTGTTTCCGCCAAACATTCTTCGTAAATCTTATTCCAAACGTCATCTAATGGATGGAAATCAAAATCTTGTAATCTGACTATCCATTTTTCATTAAACAATTTCAAAAAACTATTTTCTTTTTCAATTTGTTTGGATTTGTCATCTTTGAATTGCGATAAATAATCACTAACTTTAACATGACCATAAGTCAATATATTCTGGATAATCTCTGCTTCAGATTCTCCGTATTCCTTCTTGATATGGTTTATAATATCACCACTGTATAAAAACAACAACAATCCTGTTTCTTTCAAACTGTAGTAAACTTTTTTATCCTTCTCCTGCCAATAATATATACAATTTAACTGGATCAAAGAAACTAATGCAGTTTTAACATTCTTGAGAGGGATCTCAGTACGAATACTAATTTCTTTCGCTGTTAATCGTCCATTAGATATCAATCTTGAAATAATACATGATGCAATTTCACCCAAATGAATCTCGGCTAGAGATGTGTATAAATATGATTTTGGTGATTGTGTTCTAGCTGTCTCCGTTTGAATATCATCCATGATTATTGTTATTATTATTAAAAAACAATACTGTAATACCAGGAACCTAAAAGGAATTTAACACCTATTTTGTTTTAACTAATGTTGTGAAACGTATTGTTTGATTCTTCAACTATACAAAAAAAAAAAAAAAAAAAATTGGATTTGAAAAATAAATTTTTCTGAATGTATAAGCATGCAGGAAAACACGTGACCTCTTCGATGAGTTCCAGAAAAGAGGTACAAAAAGTTAACATTGATCCGAAAATGAAATGGGTGGGTCACTATTACCATAGGAATGTTCCTTAACGAAATTGTTGATGGTTTTTTTTGTTATGCATCAACGGACTATTGGCAAAGAGAAAGAGGATCTTTGTTATTGATGACTATGGTGTTCTAGTTAGCATATCTCAAGGTATTGAACTCAAATGCGATAGTGATAACCACAGATAAACCCATTGGAATTACAAAAATGGCATGCCTTTTTTTTGTAATGTTCGATACATATCATATATTAGGAAACCAGAAGAAATGACATGTATGTTTTGGAAGTATATAAACCAACCCAGTGTTCACCAAGAATATCAAAAATTTGATATGAAACAACCAAATCAAATAATCCTCTAATGTCACCTACTAATCGAGAGACTCATATTTACAAAGACACTTATGAACGTGAAATCAACTTGGAAAAATCCTTATCAAGAAGTTCAGGAGCCAGTGCATTAACCGATGATCAGAAATGGGTAGTGTTGAGAAGATTACATTTTGATAAATTGCAATTGTTACATGAACTACCTCGTGAGATCACATTTATACTTGAGAAAACGAGTGAAATGTCACTTGAGGAAGCAGTTGAGGTGTTGAAGAAGGGGATTTCTGAACATGATACAGATGTCAATATCCCAGAAGAAGATTTGATACTTTGGAGAAAACTAATGGCATTAAGTGAATCAACGACTGGTGTAAATGTGGAACCAGAGCCAGTGGAAGAACAGCTGAGGCAGAATACAAAGATAGGTAATGACAAGTCCATAGAAAAGACAGAAATATGCGAAGTTGATCCAGAGAGTCATGAAATAACAGATTGGGTATTACAAGCCAAGCTAGAAGCAGCATTAATTGCGTATTGGTCACCATATCCAGAAGTCAGATCCGTCACATACCCATACGATGAACCACATATCCCTATTGAAACTTTTCGAGTTTACCTAATAGGTGTATTTTGGACTGTGATTGGAGCAGTTATAAACCAATTTTTCTCAGAAAGAAGACCAGCTATTTCGTTGGCAATGTCTGTGGTTCAGGTGTTCTTATATCCCTCTGGTTTAATATGTGAATGGATATTACCTAAATGGAAATTTAAAGTATGGAGGTATACTATCAATCTAAACCCCGGTCCATATACTTATAAGGAACAAATGTTGGCAACCATATTCTGTGGTGTCACTGGAGGCAGCACATCCTATGCAGCATGGAATATACTAATGCAGAAATCTGATAAATTCTACAATAATGAATGGGTAGATTGGGGGTATCAAGTATTGTTAATCTTGTCAACAAACTTCCTTGGAGTTGGGTTAGCAGGGATAATGAGGAAGTTTGCAGTTTATCCTGTGAAAGCAGTCTGGCCCACAGTTTTACCCTCTTTGGCTTTAAACAAGACTTTACTTACCCCAGGAAAAAGGGAGAATATCAATGGTTGGAAGATATCAAGTTACAAGTTCTTTTTCATTACATTTGCTGCGTCGTTTGCTTATTTCTGGGTTCCTGATTATATATTTCAAGCCTTGTCTACATTCAACTGGATGACATGGATCAAACCAGATAGTCAAAACCTTGCCGTTATCACGGGGTCAGTTGGTGGATTGGGACTAAATCCAATAACCACGTTTGATTGGAATTATATGAGTGCTTTAAATCAACCATTGCAAGTTCCATTCTATAATTCAGTAAACAACATGATTGGGATGGTTTTTGCCTTTTTTGCAATTTTAGGGATTTGGTATAGCAATTACAAATGGACAGGATATCTTCCCATCAATGATAATGGTCTTTACTCCAATACTGGTGAACGATATTCTGTCTCTTCCATTGTTAACGAAAACAGTTTGTTCGATCAAGACAAGTACCGAGAAGTTGGTCCTCCATTTTACACAGCCGCCAACTTGGTAGTTTACGGAGCATTCTTTGCCTTATATCCTTTCCATATTGTTTATGAACTTGGTATGAACTATCGGGATATCATTGACTCATTTAAATCACTTGGAAAAGTTGTCAAAGGGTTCAAAAGATCAAACTACGACGGGTTTGATGATCCCCACAGCACTATGATGAGAGCGTATCCAGAAGTTTCCGAATGGGCATATTTATCCATTGTGATTATATCTTTGGTATTGGCTATTACATGCGTCCAGGTGTATCCTGCACAAACACCAGTTTGGGGTATTTTCTTTGCATTGGGAATAAATGTATTATTTTTGGTGCCTCTAACCAGTATCTATTCAAGAACTGGGTTTTCCTTTGGGTTGAATGTGTTGGTTGAGTTAATTGTGGGGTATGCTATCCCGGGTAATGGTTTAGCATTAGCATTTATTAAAGCGTTGGGGTATAATATTGATGGTCAGGCAGAGTCATTTATTAACGGATTGAAACAGGGTCATTATGCTAAACTCCCCCCACGAGCAATTTTCCGTGCTCAGGTGCTTTCAATATTTATTGCGTCGTTTATACAGTTGGGCGTTTTGAATTTCCAACTAAACGGGGGAATCAAGGATTATTGCAGCCCTAACAATGCTCAAAAATTTACATGTCCCAATGGGAGAACTTTCTACTCCGCATCTGTTTTGTGGGGGGTCATTGGCCCTAAGAAAGTGTTTAATGGCTTGTATCCAATTTTGCAATGGTGTTTCTTGATCGGGTTCGTATTAGCATTCCCATGTATCGTCATCAAGAGATGGGGTCCCAGAAGGTATGTAAAGTATCTTGAACCATCAGTGATAATTGGCGGTTTTTTACATTATGCACCATATAATTTGTCCTATTATATCCCTGGATTTTATGTGGCATATGTCTTCATGTATTATATCCGCAAGAACTATGAAGCTTGGTGGCAGAAGTATAATTATATCTTGTCTACTGGATTGAATGCTGGGATTGCGTTTAGTTCAATTATCATCTTCTTTGCGGTGATGTATAATCCCAAACCAATCACTTGGTGGGGGAATACAATATCTTATGCTGGAGTAGATGCCAATATGAAAGGTTGGTTAAATGCCACATCGGATGCTCCAGGCGGATATTTTGGACCAAGAAGAGAGTTATATCCGTAAAAGAGTTTTTTGACTCTTGTGTAATTTAATAATGAGGGGTTTTCTTTTTTTTTTCCAAAGTTTTATACTTTCCATTGTTCTGTGTGAGTAGAATTGGTTACCATGTAGTCAAAATATGTCCGGGGCGTCTGTAAAATTAACAAACTGAACCACAGTTATGGCGGGGATGAGAAGCTGTGGATGCAATTCTTCCAAAAAAAAAAAATTGAATACGCATAATACACATCTTATGACTGACAAACCTTGGCCATGCTCATGAATGGATAACGATTGATAGGTATCACCACTTCTGTAGAGAAACAGAAAAAAAGAGACAGTTGTTGGTTAGTAAACAAGCTACGGCGTAATCTTACATCTCACACTGATTATGAAGGGTAGAAATATTTAGGAAATTACGGTGCTCATGATTCGTAAACTATATACCGGACAAACTAAGCACATTTTATGGTTACACAAAACAACAATGCTATACAATCTCTTTTTTTGTTAATCTTGCGATGATGTTATCATCCCCAAATAAAACATTACATTGGGGGTAATATCATACTATTGGGACGGCATGAAAAAAAAATAATGTAGACCCATATTTGACTCTGTTATTCTGTTTTTGGCATATTAATTGACAACCTATCAAGTGCATGAAACATAGCACGGCACCAAAAAAATAAAAAAAATAAAATTAATGTGGAGGAAAAGGCTGCAGTGAAATTAATTAATTAATCTCTTATCAAGTTCGTTCAAGGGTTAGTATACTTGTTCTCAGATTACGATTTTTCAAAATAACTATAATCTAGTGACCGAGGAAGAAATAACCACAAATCCTTATTACCATCAGGCGTATATCAAAGCCATGGTAAACAACCGTAACTATTTTTTACAGAGTTGCAAAAACAAATGTGTCAACACCAAAAAAAAATGTCAAAAATAGAAGGTCCAAAGATAGACCAAAGAATTGTAGATACAAAAAGAGGAGTAATGAAACTATAAGGTGAATAATAACAATAATTTAACCAAATTTAGCAAGTGCAAAAATAGAAGTCATTCTTGGATTGCTATTTCCTGTAAAATTCGTTATCTTGAAAACTACGAATTTCAAACAATTTACAGTGGGGGATTTTCCCTTACCATCAAAACAAAGATAACAAACGAGCAAAAAATTCTGGCTGTTAATTAGTGTGGATGCATTATGTATTTTTGATAAACTCAATTTACATAAAAAAAATTGATGCCGTTCATCGTCGTCTAGTAGAATCAATGCATACCTCCCTCTCTTGTTCACATTTAGAACCACAGTATATATAATAATGTAGATTGTTTGGCGATATTTTTCATTTTTTTTTGCAGTAATATATTGCTCAACAAGTCTTCTCTTGCAAATTTTTTCATAACCATGGTTGAATTGCAAAAACTTCCAGGTAACCCAGCAGGACCGGTCACAACCGGAGGAGGCATTACAAGTATCTCAAGTCATTTACAAATAGAAGACCATGGAATTGACCTTCATGGTATTCAGTCTCAAACAATTTCAATTGGTGAAGTTGGGAAAACATTAACCGACGCTCAGAAATGGATTGTTTTGAGAAGATTACATTTTGACGCTTTGGTTTCATTAGATAGTTTACCTCCTCAAGCTACGTTTATATTTGAAAAAATCGAAAACATGTCAACTGGTGAAGCGGTTGAGATTTTAAAGAAAGCTCTTGAGGAACATAAACATGATATTAATATCGTTGAAAATGTTTATGCTTTCTGGCAGGAATTGGTTGATGAAGATCATGGCAGTAAGAAGGAATCTTCCGTTGGTGACGATAGTGATGAAAATGAAAAAAAGGAACCACACCCTTATTCCATTAAAGGAAAATTAAACACTTTCATTCATTCTACAGAAGTCAAATTCAAAAAATCCGATGATATTGAGAAAAAAGATCTTGCTGGTGGTGGTAGGGATAGCAAGTTTGAAATTGTCGATTGGGACTTACAAGTTAGATTAGAAGCAGTTTTGATTGCCTACTGGTCTCCGTATCCTGAAGTTAGAGCAGTTACTTTCCCTTATGATGATCCAACTATTCCTGTTGAAACATTCAGAGTCTATTTAATTGGTATTATTTGGACAGGTATCGGTGCTGTTATCAATCAATTTTTCGCTGAGAGACAACCTTCTATTTCTCTTGCTGTTTCTGTTGTCCAAGTGTTCTTGTATCCTTCCGGTTTACTTTGTGAATGGATTTTACCTAAATGGAGTTTCAAAATTTGGAAATGGAAAATAGACTTGAATCCGGGTCCATACACTTATAAGGAACAAGTGTTGGCAACTATCTTTTGTGGGGTGAGTGGTGGTGGTACTTCATATGTTGCTTGGAATATTCTTATGCAAAAATCACCAAAATTTTATAACAATAAATGGGTTGATTGGGGATACCAGATTTTGTTAATTTTATCCACCAACTTCCTTGGTATTGGTCTTTCTGGTATCATGAGGAAGTTTTCCGTTTACCCTGTGAAAGCAGTCTGGCCATCGATTTTACCATCATTAGCTTTAAACAAAACATTGTTGACTCCTAGCAGCAAGGAAAAGATTAACGGTTGGAAAATATCCAGTTATCTTTTCTTTTTCATTGTTTTCTGGGCTTCATTCTTGTACTTTTGGGTTCCAGATTATTTATTCCAAGCCTTATCGACATTCAACTGGATGACATGGATTAAACCAGATAATGTGAATTTGGCTATTGTCACTGGTTCAGTTGGTGGGTTGGGTTTAAATCCAATCACTACTTTTGATTGGAATTATTTGACTGCATTGTTGCAACCATTACAGGTTCCTTTTTTCAATACTGCTTGTAATTTGATAGGTGCCTTTATTGGATTCTTTGCTATTTTGGGTATATGGTATTCCAACTATAAATGGACAGGATTTCTTCCTATCAATGATAATGGTCTTTATTCCAACACCGGCGAACGTTACTCAGTTGCTTCCATCGTCGATGAGAACAGTTTGTTTGATGTGAAAAAATATAATGAAATTGGTCCTCCATTTTACACCGCTGCAAATTTAGTCGTTTATGGTGCTTTTTTCGCTCTTTACCCATTCCATATCGTCTATGAATTTGGTATGCATTACAGAGATATGTGGGATGCTTGTAAGTCATTCTGGAGAGTGTTGAGAAACTGGAAGAATTCTACTTATGATGGTTATGACGACCCTCACAGTACGATGATGCGTGCTTATCCTGAAGTCCCCGAATGGGCATATTTGATTATTGTTGTTATTTCCTTGGTGTTGGCGATTATTTGTGTTCAGATATACCCTGCGCAAACACCAGTGTGGGGTATTTTCTTTGCCTTAGGTATTAACTTTGTGTTTTTGATTCCATTGACAACCATTTTCGCTAGAACTGGTTTTGGGTTTGGATTGAATGTGTTGGTTGAGTTGATTGTTGGTTATGCTATTCCAGGTAACGGTTTGGCTTTGGCTTTCATTAAAGCATTGGGCTACAACATCGATGGTCAAGCCCAAAACTTTGTTCATGATTTGAAACAAGGTCATTATGCTAAACTTCCACCACGTGCAGTCTACAGAGTTCAAATTTTATCCATCTTTATTGCTTCCTTTGTTCAATTGGGTATTTTGAATTTCCAAATTGATGGTGGTATCAAGAATTATTGTGAACCAAAGAATGCACAAAAGTTCACGTGCCCAAATGCCAGAACCTTCTATTCTGCATCAGTCTTGTGGGGGGTCATTGGTCCTAAGAAAGTCTTTGGTGGATTATATCCAATTTTACAATGGTGTTTCTTGATCGGGTTCTTGTTGGCTTTCCCATGTATCGTCATCAAGAGATGGGGTCCTAGAAAGATTTTCAAATACTTTGAACCTTCCATTATCATTGGTGGTATGTTAAATTTCGCTCCATATAACTTATCCTATCTTATTCCAGGTTTCTACGTTGCTTTTGCATTTATGCATTACCTCAAGAGAAATTACGAAGCTTGGTGGCAGAAATACAATTATATCTTGTCTACCGGGTTGAATGCTGGTATTGCTTTCAGTTCAATCATCATTTTCTTTTCGGTGATGTATCATCCAAAGGATATTAGCTGGTGGGGCAATGAAGTTATGTACAATGGTTATGATGCCAATACTGCAGGTTGGTTGAATGCAACTGTCGACGCACCAGATGGTTACTTTGGTCCGAGAGTAGGTAACTTTCCATAAACTGAGTTGATGTGTAGTGCCGTTGTCGTCGTCGTAGTTGTCGTCGTCATGATTATCGTAGTTTTGTTTTCGTTTTTGTTTAAAAATATAAAACCTATCTTTTCGTATGTAAATGCAATTATTGCAAAAATTTCCTCCAAAAAAAAAAAAAAATCATTCCATGGTAGTAGGTGTCTTATCTGAGCCGTAGATATTGGACATTACAGTGGTGGCGCTCTACAACCACACCCACACCTGCAACCACAACAACAGAAAAAAAAAAAAAATAAACAAGAAAATTCTCTAACGGAACTCGAATTTTAGTAAAGAATAAAAAAAAAAAAAAAAAAAACAAAAAAATTCTCTAACGGAACGCGAATTTTAGGGAGAAAAAAAAAAAAAAAAAAAAAAAAAACAAAACCTGGGGTCAATTGACTTGACAACGCGGTACGAACTCCCCCCAAAAAATGAGGCAACTTTGTCTTATCTCCCCTCCCTTCTTTGATCATGGTGTTATCTACTTTCACGGAGTATTTGGTTTAACAAACTGATAATCAGATATCGAGCACCATCGATAAACGTATAATGTACGTTTCTCTGTATTTTGTAATTTCAGATAAACGAAGTTTTGTTACACAAATAGATATAATTATGTTTTCAAGGGATGACCCCTTTGTTTACGTATGTGACCAACAAATTCTATTTCAGGTTTCTCGTTTGTTGACGATAGTAATGATGATAATGAAACATGTGGGTCATGATTGGACGTGTGTGTGGGTGTGTGTGTGTGTGTAAAAAACTAACCCAAAGAAACATAACCCAAAAATTAAAAAGAAATGTCTCTACTTTATTATTCCCCCACTCGTTCAATGACGTTGATTTCTCGAGGAAAGTAAAAGAGAAGAGGCCGTGGTTATTTGATTAATTAATGAAAGAGAATGATAACGCGTTTAACTGCGCATCAAATTAAATTCCCCATGCACTCCCCGTCCCCACCTCTTTATTTTATTTTTTTTTTGGTTTATTGTTTTTCTTTCTACTGATAACGAACAACTGATCATCCTTCTTCCTTCCTCCTTTCTGATACTTGTCTTGAATACCATAATGAGTTGTTTAGTTGCTAAGAGCAAGATTAAACAAAATCATACCATATCTAAAGCATGTAATGACATATATTATATTTTGGTTAGTTTAAAAAACATAAAAAAAAAAAAAAATTTAAAGTTGCATTTGATCATATATTAATGAATATGTGCAGTACGTCATAAGGTCGTGCAGCTGATTAATAATATTTTTTTTTTGGTTAGTTGGTTGGTTATCTATGTATTCTCTTATCGGTACTTAGTTATTGTTAGGCAAATGTTTCTCTTTTTTTCTATTTTATTGTTGTCCATTGTGTGGCGACTTGTTTTACACTACGATGATTTCATATGGCTATTTTCTTTTTTTTGGCCGAAGGAGGAGAATGAGAAAGAGGGGGGAGGTGTGAATGAGAAGGGGCTAGAAAATACCCAAAATGACTAAAAGCAAGAACGTGTAGTCATTGTCAAAGCCATTGTCATTCCACTCATCCACACATTCGTTAACTACGCGATAAGTAAATTTTTTTTTTTTTTTTTGTGTTTTCGGTTTCTACCCTGTGATTCACGTTTTGTGATGTTATTACGTTAGTAGTAGATAGAGAGACATCTATAATCTTCTTTCTTTCCTTATATTATTAATTTTTTTTCTCTTACTTTCTTCTTCTTCCTTTTCTTTTCCTTCTTCTTCTTCGTTATCTCAACTGTGGTTTTCTTTTTTTTAAATAAATCAAGATCACGTACTATTGCACTCCTGTTACCACATAACACTTGTACACAACCAACAATACCTTTCATTTGAAGTATATTTATCTGTTGCCGTTGTTGTTGTTTTTTTTATTGTCGTTTTAATTCCACACGAGTAAAAAAAAAAACAACCAGTAAACCGTGGGCAAACAAATAAGTTTTGTATCAGCTGCAACTATACAACTATAACAACTTTGCCACTGGGTTCTTGATACTTATTTTCTTTTTAAGAAGCATTCATTTGTTTATATTATTCTTAAAAGAAACGTCCTGTCATTTGTTTGATCAGTCATTACCATTTGTTTTGTTTATTAGCTGACTGATTTTTTTTTTTTTTTTGACTCATTTCTGTTATCGCATACAACTCAAACAGCCAAAACTAAAAAAAAATAAACCTGCCGTACGCAGTCAAAACAGAATCCGAGAAGACAAAAAAAAAAAAAAATCATACATATAACATCGGACAAACGCAAGACAACCTAGCACATCTTACGTATTAACATCCGTTGCCCCTTTATCCTTATTCCATATATTACAAGGAAAATTTTTTAAAAAAAACCAAAAAAAATATTGCAAGAACCTATTATGCCAAAAATCATCAAAAGTTAGAAACCCCCAAAGTGCTTATTAATCCCAAATACTATTTATTCCCTCATATTTAAGTTTCTTACTTTTTTTTGATTTCTAATCATCCCCCCTTCCCTTTATTAAGGTATTCCTCCTCCTCCTCTAATTCCATAATATTTTGGATATTATAATCCTCAGATTTATACCTATCCCATATTTATTCCATCTCCCATATATTCCTTTCCTCCAACACATACACACTCACACCTTCGCCCCCACACATACAGCTATCTATCATTGTTTTACTCCACTAATAAAATGTCAGATTTGAAACACCAAGATCACCATCATGATCATCCCACAGAGGATCATCAAACCAAACTACAGACGACAAAATTGACACAAGTGATTCAGAAATTCTTTGCCAAAGCTGCGCAGATTGTGTTGGAAGCAAGAGCATACCCGGAAACAATCACGCCATCGTTGTACCCAACCAAGGAAGAATCAAGCAAATTGAACAAATGGTTCAACTTGTACATGAATAGCATACCCGATATCACCAAAGAGGACTTGAAGTTATGGAAATCGCCTGATCTTGCAAGTTTGCCACCAATGATTATTGAGACATACATTGATTTGAGAAAATTACCTCCCAATCAAATATTGGTCTTGTTTGATCAAGAGCAACATCCTTGGACAGTGACTAAAGGTGGTGGCAAGAAATTGGAAGTTGTTTTGGAAAGATGGTTAATTGAGTTTGAACCAAACACTCCCAATACTTCTGCTACTGTAGATGAATTACCACTCAGCTACAAACAAGCAATTATCTTGTTTAGAAGTATCTACGGGTTTTCAAGATTAATGCCTGCATTCAAGGTTAGAAAGAGTTTACACAACAAGTTGCCCTTGGGTAACAAAATATTGGATGGTACCCAACCCATTAGTTCCAAAGGAAGAATTGGATTATCGAAACCGATCATAGGTTCCAATTCCAGTGAATCTCACATGAGTCAGAAGTTTTTCCAACCCGTTCAAACAAGTCTCGGATCATTAAAAATTTCGGTTGCCTATAGAAATGATTCGGACTTTTGTATTCATGAAAATGAAGAATTACTTCTGACCCATTTCAAGTATCATGATCAAGAAGATATTAGTCACAAGAAAAAGATTCCTTCCTCGGTATCGCCAAACTCATCAACAATGACTACATGCTCTTCCAAAGAAACATCAACCTCACCAAAGAAAACACAAAATCCAATACGAATTCAGCCATTCAAAGTTGGGTCTATGAGTTCTTCACCACCACCAATCCCAACTATCCAGAACCAGCCAATGTTGCAATCCTCATCATTGGAAAGAAGAGTCTCGATTACCAGTAATAAATCAACATCCAATGCTTCACTTGCTGCATTTTTGCGTAATCCAAGAAGTGGTACTCCTTCAACCGGCAATATTCCAATAGCTAACACCAATCCAATTTATGGAACTTCAGTACCTCGATCAGTCAGTTCATCCACTGGTCATGAAGAGTCTTACTTGACTAACCCAGACAGCACTAACAACACGCCAAGGTTTTCCTCATCATTTGGGTCTCGTGCAAGCAGAAGATTCAGTAGTACTAGTGCTAGACAACAAACACCACAACCAGATTTTTTGGGCCATAGCAATAGTGTTGATGCTGCCCTCAGTGAAACCGAAGGTCATGACAATGATAATGAAGGTGATGGTGATGATATCAGCGATTTTATCCGCATGCTTGATAGTAAATCCGATTTGAAATTAGGAAATGGTGGATCAAGTGGTGCTATTAGTTCCAGTAGTGTCAATGAGACATTAAACAAGTATCAATTATTGCGTAGTCAATACCAGCAATTGAGTGACAGTGCTAATAACACCAGTCTGGCTTTACACAGTTCACGCCAATCCAGCAGAAAGAGTTCATTGAATTCACCTCCAGGTTCATATGATCATTCACCAGGACCACCACAACATCAACAACACTACTACCACCACCAGAGTAGTGTCATGTCATCTATCCACTCGAGAATGAAGGATTCAAGATCGAGAGGCGACGAGCTGCAACTGCAACTGCTGCTGCAACAACAACAGCAACAGCATCATCATCACCCTGTAAGATATATGTCTCCTAGAAGAAGTACAAATGTTTCACCATCCACTGATGGTATTCCAACATCAATTGGTACACCTTCCCTGGTGACAAGTTCAAGACTTCCACATCATTCTACTACCATTGTTTCGTCCAATGTAGGAGGTACAACTAAAAGTGCTCCTACCACTGCTGTTGTGGTTAGTGGGTTAGCAACGAGCCCATCAGTTTATGACTATAGATCATCAAGATATGATGATGTATTTGAAGATGACGATGAACCACATAGTGGTCATAGTAGCGGAAGTCATAGTCACGAAAAGAGTAAAATTAAACTGGGCAAGAAAGATGATGAAGATGAAGATGATTTGCTATTTACCATGAGTGATATGAACTCAAAACCTTTCTAATGCACAAGGTTTCGATGAATAAACCCTAAAAAAAAGCTTCATTCCCTTGCTAGTGTTGGTCTTGATTTTTATTCTTTTTTTTATTATCAGTTTTATTAGCTAACTATTTCTTTCTTTCTTTTTTTCCTTATATAGGGATATATTCATGTAGATATTTACATACTATAGGTTCTTTAGTTCAATGATATAAATTTTTAACGGATCAGTTTTTTTTTTTTTTTTTTTTTTAACTATATATATATAAAAGAAATGTTTAATAAATGAAA
>JAKTVF010000010.1:19628-119925 GCA_030557055.1 Candida tetrigidarum
ATTTTTTTTTTTTTTTTTTTTTTTTGGTTTTTGTTTTTGTTTTTTTTTTTTCTTGTTTGCAAAATTAAAAATTTTCCCCCAATCCACAAAACAAACAAATCGAAAAAAAACAAAAAAAAAAAAAAAAAAAAGAGAGAGAGAGAGAATATGTACCTGCAAAACATCCCGTGACACAGGGTAGTTTTATACTTTATTTTAGTTCCTTTCATATAAAAAGGGAAAAAAACCATATATACACAAATAAACCAAAAAAAGAAACGGGAACCATAAAAAACCACCGTAACGGGGGGTTTTACAAAAGTAAAGCACCGCCTTGATACGTAATTCTAGACTGAAGCACATACTACCTGCATCATTTCATGGTTTTTTTTTTTTAGGTTTCATGATTGTAATGTGCTGGATTTTGGATACCAGTGTTTCATAGTAGAATTGAAGGGAGAGAGCGAGGGAGAGAGGGTTATTTGAATATTACTAATGTTCTTCTGATTATCAAGGCGAAGACGTACAGATTACAGTTGTAGTGTGTGTGATAAAATACTTGGTCGTGTGCGCATCGAGTTACTACATTTGAGCAAATTATTAGTTTCATGGGATGTGTAGGTGTGTGTTTGGAAATGTAAATTACTGAATGTCAAACGATATAATATTATTATTAGTTATGTAGATTGTTATACAGAAAGTTAAATGAAATTAATTATTGGGGATAATTATTATTATCATCGTTGTTGTTCTTCTTTATTGTTGTTGTTTTTTTGTTTCATGTTTTATTTTGTTTTGGTAAAAACTTAACCAATGTCATTAAAATAAATATAGGGGAAAGAAAAAAAGAATCATCCTCCTTATTCAGAAGCGTCTTGACCTGGGTTGGCAGTTTCGTAATGCAAGATCTTGAAGATTTTGTAAATGGCAACTGCGATTATAGAACCAAGGATTGGACCAACCCAGTAAATCCAATGGTAGACTGGGAAAGATCTGGCAGCGATACAAGGACCGAAAGTTCTAGCAGGGTTCAAACCGGCACCGGTGTAGTAAACACAGATCAAATGTCCCAACATCAAGGAGATACCAATGACGAATGGGGCCATGAAGGTGGCTCTGGATTTTTCAACAGCCATCATCAAAACAGTCAAACACAAAATAGCAGTACCGAAAGCTTCCAAGAAAAGACCTCTAGTTTTAGAAGCACCACCACCCAAACCATTGGCGAAAGCAATTGGTCCTGGAGTCATGGCAGAAGCGGCACCAGCAGCAGCCATACCGGCAATCATTTGAGCAATCATCATAATGACACCTCTAATTGGAGGAACGGCTTGAGCCAAGACCAAGGTCAAAGTAACGGCTGGGTTCAAGTTACCACCAGAAACTCTGAAGAACATGAAAACACCCATCATGACACCGAAACCGAAACCAAATGAGATCATGATCAATTGCATTGGGTTGGAACCTTGACCCTTTGGTGGGATGGTTGGATCTTGGTTGGCGATTTGGGCAATAACAAAGGCAACCCATAAGAAGATAAAGGTACCAAAGAATTCCCCTAAAGCAGCAATCAAATGGTTTTTCCAAGCTGGTGCTTCAGTGACATTTTCGTATTTTGGTTCATAAGTTGGTTGTTGAGCTTCAACATCGAGTGTGTTATCTTCAGCAGTCATTATATATGTGAATGTTGGAGGTGATAATTAGGGGGGAGGGTAGTAGTAGTAGTGGTGAATGAATATTAGGATTGAACGGGATAAATAAATAAATAAAAAAAAAGAAGAGAGTATACAAAATTTAAGATATACGAAAACCAAGGGGGGAAATCAAGGTATATTTATATTAAAAAAAATTATAAAAAAGAAAATTAACTCACTATTATCATGAATTTCAGTTCCAATGGCATCTCTTAGTTATTTCATTTCTTTTTGGTTAAAAAAAATAAGTAGGTTATACATGTACAGAGGTAGAAAAAGATTTTACAGTTTTTTTATTAATAGAACATTAACTAAAAGCAAAAAATAAAATATCCCCTTTGTGTAATTTAGTATTTCTTGTGAGGAAAATATTAATAATTATGTAGCAGGTGCAAAAAGAATAATGAATCAAAACGAGTTACAATTTCACTTACGCATTAAGTATTAAATAGGAATAAATAACAAATATAATATTAATAATAAAATCACGCTCTGTATATGTATGTACACATCCACCGAAAGTGGAATAAATAGAAACAGTTCTTTACTCCTTACACTCTGTCATCATGATCATCAATTACAATTAATGAGAGAGAGAAAGAGAAAAAATGTAACCCAAAGAAAAAGAGTATAACCAAATCTCAATAGTTTATTTCGGGAGGCTAATGACCTGATTCTGTGCAGTTATAATAGAACAAAACCATCTAGGACAATTGTTATTCTTCTCTCTGTGTGTGTGTGTTGTTTTTTTTTAGTTTTTCATTAGCTCGAAAAAAAACCAAATGCGAGGCTGGTCATGTTTCTTTTCTTGCTTGTGTAAGAGTATGTGAATGTGCTAGCAATGATTCCAATGTGAATCACATGGTTACAAAGTAGAATCCGCGCAGAAATTCAAATATGAAGATATAATTAGAAAGGAGGTGGAATTAAGGAGGTGGAGAAGAAACACGGAATGAACACACCATTGTTGTTTGTTTCATTCTTTTTTTCTTTTTCTTTTTTCAATTAGTTTGAAGAAGAGTCATGTTCATTTATTACTTTAGTCGTTTTATTCTAGCGTAAACTAAGGGTTATGGAGGACAAAACTTAGCGAAGATGTGTTTGAATGTATGTAGCAAATCTCTAAAAATAACACGCCTCAGACTTTCTTAGTGGTTTTTATTTTTTTGATTTCTTTTTCTTTTATTTTTATTGCATTTAAGAATTCTAACATCAAAAATTTCAAATGTCTGTGCTTGTGTTAGGGATCGGATATTTGCGCATTTGTTTTTTTTTTTTCTTAATTTTTTTTTTTTGTAGAACCCATCGGAGCACATGATATAGTTTGGAATATCGAATTGCCTTGGATCCGGCTTATATGCTTCAAACCGAGGTGGATGATCTTACCTAACGTATGCATCCATATATCCATTTACGTTACATTTCCTCTTTTTTTTTTCTGAAGAAACCATTTACTTTAAAATAGATAGAATATTCATAACCTTATTCTAATGATTATTGTAGAAGTTTCATCTGAGGTACGTGTGGTTGTCATAGGAACATTGACAAAGACATATACATGAATTCGAAGTCTTCTATTCCTTACTACACTTGTATGTGGCTAAGATTATAAGAAGATCTTTGTGATGGGAGAAACACCCGAACAATACTATACAAAAGGAGAAAAAATCCAATTTTTTTCACCCGATCTGACGCGGTGTATTTCCGATTTCCCAGTTCCGATTGAGGAGGCTATGTGTTTTGTGAACCCATCCCGGCGGATATGGATGTAGAAGTGAAATTTATCCACTATTTGTGATACTCGATGGGGGGCTATATGCCATTCATGGTTAAAACAACACTTTATTTCTGGATAAAATATCCGTTCTTGACAAATGGGATACCAACCAGTGAAACCATAAACTAAAATCTTTTAAAAAAAAAAATAAAAAAGATTGGTCACGGTATTCTGTGGTACCTTTCTCTCTCTCTCTTACACATACTCCTTCGTTAGTTCTCCACCGTATCGTATAAAAGTCGAAACAATACGCTGGTTGTAAATCGTTACTTAGTTTAACGGCTAATTCATTTTTGTTTTTTTCTTATGGGTGGTTTTATTTTTAACCATTGGCCCATAATCCTCGGTATCATCGTAGTGTTGACCACTTGGAAATAGAACTAAATGATGCGTTGTTCTATTTGATTAATGTACATAATTTAAAAGCACATGATGCAAAGACAAGCAAGTTGTCTTAAATTAATTTGTTTTAGTTTATTGTTTGAATATTATTTGGATCAGTTAACAATACACAATAGAACAAACAAAAGAAAATACTGTAAATATATTTTCCTCATCTTAAAACCTTTACTGAACACAAATCAACTACAACAAAGAAAAGAGATTTTGTTCTTGAAGTTTTAAATTTATTATAATACCGAAACAAAGAGAAATAGACTACGCGTTAATTTGTTTACCCCGAAGTAACAAAGTCTAGATTCTCATAAATGGTTCTTTAGTTAATTGTTACTCTACTTGCTTTTTGTCTTCATATTATATCGCAATTAAACACACCATCAAATCATATATATAGATCTTAATATATATTCAAACCGTCCAACTGAAATTACGTCTAAAAATAATCGTTATGAGCCTGTCCTTATTATTTTGATTTGTTGCTGTTCTGGTTAATAACAAGAAAAAAAAATAAACCAATCATCATCATCAATTCGGGTTGATCGGTGAAACGTTAAATCCTTAATTTGGGTTAAATAAAAAACACTGAGCAAACAAAACAAAAAAAAAAATTTTCCTCTTTAAAGATGAGACACCAAAACGCAAATAGTTTTTTTTTTATTTTCTGTATTTTCTTTGTTAGCAAATTTCAGGTATTATACCCTCTTTCACTTAAGGCAAGTTATGTACATCCAGCTATTTATAGAAACCCTTTTTTGTTCCTCATTTTGGCCAAACGTTTGAAATATTTGATACATGTAATAAAAGAGGTATCATTCTGCAAATTTTTTTTGTTTTATATCTAAAACTTGCTTGCAAATTGGTTTGTTTCATTTCTTTATTTAGTTAATTAATTTATTTTTTTTGACATTAATTCCACAAGGCTGTGATAAAAACTGTCAATTTTAGAGTACCTGGATATTTTTCTCTATAACACCGTTCGTATAATAAATATCCATGTACGTACACTAGACCGGATTTACAAATCCATCATGGAAATATAAATTTCAAGAAAAACTTGAAATTTTCAAAACGTAAATAGAAGTTTTGCCAAGTGCTGTTTGAATAGAACACTTTCTTCTCTTTTAAGTTTTAACTGGATTCTAACTTGCAACATTCATTCTTGTTGTTGTTAACTAACATATCCAGCCTATCTTAACGAGAACTAAAATAATTTACCACAGATATTATGCAAATTAAAACAAAAATTCCAACGACAACAAACCTATCATAGAAAAAAAATAATAATACTACATGATGAAAAAAATACTAACAAAAAATGAAAGAATGAAAGAAAGAAAGTTGTCATTTCAACTTGTATAATTCAATAAAGACCCTTAAAATATGCTTCGTTGGTTAATTGGATTCAAAATATAATATTCTAGAAAATTTCATTTCTCTTAATTCGCTTTTTATTTTAGAAGTCCGACATTTAAGTGGCACGTGATTTGGGGATTAAGGTGCGACTTGCCATATTATCAAACTTGACTGCCATTAGTGCAGTGGTTGTGTCAATTTGATCTTTATTGATTTAGTTTATTTCTATTTTGAATTTGAACTAGAGTTTATAGATGGTACAAGACGACGATCATTTGACAACTCCAATATACCCACATAGAAACTGGTAGTCAGTTCCCTTTTGCAAAATCAAACCAAACCAAAACAAAAAAATAAATCAAAATCAACATGCAAGAAAAATCGCAAGAGAGAAAAAAAAAAAAAATTATAATAAGCGAAAAATCAAAACATACATACTCACATAGATTTTGATAGATTTATTTTATTTTTATTCTTTATATATACAACACCTGTTACCATATGCCATTACAACAATGGGATCAGATCAATTCCCATCACCATTTAAATTAAAACCAATTTATAATTCATCCCACAAGAAACAACGAGGATCACGAGCAGAAACTCCATCAACCCCAACTCCAACCCCATCATCAGCAACCCCAATACCAAAACAACCATCCCATCTGACACCGACACAATCATTTCTAAATAATCATCTTCATATCGATTCACAACATTTGAATGCATTTCAAGATACGACATCATCAACTACTACGAATTCAATTTTGAGGTTTCAGACACAAGATGCGGAGAATGTCATTGATTGGATTGATAGTATAAAATCAAGATTTAATGATTTGCAAAACAGTCAATCACAAGAATTGAATCAATTGATTGATAAGAATGACGAAGTAACTAGAAGAGAACAGATGAAAGAAAGATATAAGACTATGCATTTTGATGAAGATTTCGTGAAATTAGGAAAAATACTTGAAAAGCAAGAAAACGGACACACACACGGAGTTACAGAACAAGACGAGGAATTAGACGAAGAGGACAGTATTAGTGAAGAAGATGAAGAAGAGGACGAAGAAGACGAGGAGGACGAAGAAGACGAAGAAGAGGACGAAGATGATGATGACCTGATCCAGATCATATCTTCAGATGGAGATATAGCAGAAGTAAACAGTGTTGAGGTGGCAGGTTTCCAAGAAGATGAGCCACCCCAGATCCAACAATACGATTACAACCAATTTGGAAATGAAGGATATATGTCATATGGGAATGAGAACTACAATTCACCCCAACATTATGAGGAAAGCATAGACCCGGGATTAGCAGGGTATGATGATCAACAACCTACTACTTATAATCATGGAGTTCAGAGTTTCTCTGGATATGGAATTACTCAAGTACCTTCATTATCATCTTATAGTGTTGTCCAAGGAAGACCCCGTTTAAGCGATGGATTAAATTATCAAAATCAAGGTCATATTCAAGAAGACGAAGAAGAGGAAGATATTGACGAAGAGGATGACATGGAAGATGAGGAAGACGAAGACGAGGAAGACGGTATTGAAGAAGAGGAAGATGATATCGAAGTCGACGACGAAGAAGAAGAGGAAGACGACTACGACCAAGAAAATAATATATTTGCTCAACAAGGCAATGAAGAAGAACCTATAGAGGTTGGATCTTCTAGTGCTGAAGAAGACGAAGATGAAGTTGACGATGACGAACAACAAGAAGAAGTTAAGCATAGCTCAGAGCATATTGAATATGATGAAGATGAGGAATCTGAAATGATCTCAGACAAAGCAAGTGAAGATGAAAGTGTATCTGATGACGAACTACAAGCCAATTTTAATGAATCAGCAATTGAAGGGTATGAAGCAGGTCTTGATGGTGAAGAAGACCAAGAGACAGAAGGACCTAATCAAGAAAATGCCTATTATTCAAGCACCGACTTGTTAGGTCTTGCAGCATCAGCCATTTTTCAGAGAAGTACCAATATCCATGAACACAAGTTGAGACATGCACCATCTGGATATATGGCTGACTCTGAATTCACAGATAATAAGACTGCAAGAGATGAGCCTGGTAATACTACCAATGATGAAACCGATGATGCTAAATCTAGGAAATTTGTCTACACTGCAGAAGAGGTTGCACCCGTTCCTACTCCATTTTATGCCCATGAGTTAAGTCAAGATATGATGATCACAGCAAACGATGTTGTTGAAAATATATCTGAAGGTTCATTAGCTGATGAAAGTCAATTTGAATCCATGAAAGATGATGTGAATTTGCCTCATAGTGATGTCAAGAAAGAAGAAGAGAGAGTAGAGGAACCATCATCAGATGAAGAACCACCATTACCAATTTTTAAAACCGTTGAAGAAGAGGATCCTGAATCTGTTTTGGAGAAATTAAAAGAAACTGAACGGAAATATCATATTAAACTTAATGCTGTTGAGGATCTTGAAAGAGAAATAACGTCATCTGCACCATCAAGAGATGTCAGTATGTTGCATACAGACACATCTCCTGAACCGATTCAAAAGGAATACGAGGGTGAAATGAGAATTGAACATGATGAAGAACCTGAAGATGAGGATATTGACGAGATAATAGATCCAGAATTGCGAGAAGTGATGGAAGTTTCAGTTGAAGATATAAGTCCATCCGAAGCCGAAGAAGATGAAGGAGACGAAGATCTTACAATAATTGAACCTCCAACAGTTCAAGATTATTATATACCTGATGTTGAAACAATTGAAGAAGTTGAGGCTCCAATTGAGGATGGTTTAGTAGTGGAAGTTGATGAACCAAGTGTGGCAGAAGTACCATGTGATATTTGGCATATTTCCGAAAGTAAAGATGAACAAGAAAATAAGGACATTGGAGAAGAAGGGGAAAGCGAAAACACGAACAAGGACAATCAAGCTAGTTTTGAAGTTGATGATATCGAAGTCCCTGTAATAGAACCAATACCAGACGAGAGCTCATCAAGTTTTGAAGAGGATGAGGAGGATGAAGTGGCTACTGTAGTCCAAGAGCATGAAGAAATCGAATTACACGATGAGGATTCTGAAGACAAGGAGGATGATGATGAAGTTTCCAATAATGACATTAGTGGAGTCGACGAACAAGGGCTGTCAGATTCAGTAGAACAAGTCAATGAATTGGAGATTCAAGACACTGAAGACGCAATAGAAGTTGAAGAACTTGCCCCTGTTGAAGCCGACTCTGACGAAGAGGAAGATGAAATTGAAGAAACGACTAATGGTTATCAGCAACAAGAAGAAGCAATTGCAGTTGAAGACATTACGGTACCAGAAATTGACACAATTGTGGAAGACACAACAGTTAATGATGAATCTCAGGATATCTCACTACCAGAACTTGATACTATTGCTGAAAACGGAGCAGATAATTCAACAAACATGGAAATTGACACAAACCAATCATTACTAATAAACACTGAATCTAATGATATACCTGAAAGACATGATGAGTCAGGCAATCTTCATGCTGAGAGTGATATTGTTGCACCCGATTCCTTAGAAACAAACCAGAATGCTGAACATGAACTTGTCACTGAAGATCTTGACGATAAGGTTAACGATGAAGATTCTGATGAGATAGATGAAGAAATCGCAAATGTTGAAAATTTTTCCATACCTGTAGTTGAGATTAACGAGCATAACGTGGATGTCATCGTTGAAAACCTTGTACAACAATTAGAAGACCAAGAAGCTAGTGATGAAGTTCCCGATACCATTGCTGATAAAGATGCAGACAGCGTAAAGGATGCATTGCAAGATAGTATCGAACGTCCACACCTTGAAGAAATTGATGAATCATACAATGAGGAAGACGAAGATGAAGAAGAATCGCCTGAAATCGATGATACCAAAGAAGACGTAGTAGTAGAAGAAGAGGTTAAAGATGATGATTCTGGACCAGAAACAGTAGAAATTAGTGATCAACCACTAGAAATACCATCTATTGTTGTTGAGGGTGCAAATGAGCCAGATGATGATCAAGAAGTACAAGCTGTGGAAGAAATTGACATGAGCACCATTGATGGTGACGAAGTTTCAGATCCAATTGAGAACAAGGATGATGCTGGCACTACTTTGGAAGAGACTACACGCTCAGAGAAATCTGATGACACTCCAGCGGTGGACGTTATTGAGGAGGAAGATGTGGTTGAAAACATCGAGACTGTTGAGGACCAAGAAAATCTCACGATTGAAGAAGCGGAAGATCTCGTAATCGAATCCAAGGAAGACGAAGACGAAGCTGGACAAGAACATGAATCTGATGTGGTTCCAAATGATGAAATCGCAGATATTGAAACCAACATAGAAGAAGAAGAAGAAGAAGATGATGATGAAGTCATTGAAGAATCGGAACAGACTGAATCCACTAGTAGAAAACATACTATTGAACATGATGAAGATTCATTCTCGGTGAAACGATTTAAAAATGCAATCACTAATTTCTTTTCAGGCTTTGGAAGAGAAGGTAGAGAGTCGCAAGAAGAAAATGATTGTAACGTTGAAACGGAATTCTCCAATGAAGAAGCTGAAAAGGAAGAAGTTCAAGAAGTGGAAAAAGTTCAAGAACCTGGCGAAGTTGAAGATGACAGCGACATCGAAATCCATTCATTTGACATAAAGAATACAATTAGTGAACCTCCAGTACCCAAAGAGACTGAAGAAGATGAAGAACCAGATGCAAACACTAGACTGGCATTCAAGGTCCCAGAGTTTACTATTTTTAAGAAACCTGCTATTCGAAGACGCCGTAGAAGAAGAAGAAGGGTTCTCAGATTGACACCTAGTTTCTTGAACCGAGAAGAACTTGAACAAGCATTGGAATTTGCTACTATCACAGAAGAGAATGAGCAGCCTCAAGAAGAAGAGGAACAACCTAAAGAAGAGGAAGAGCAACCTAAAGAAGAAGAAGAGGAAGAAACATTGCAGAAAGTTAGTGAAACTGATACTCAAGAAACTGTCAAAGAAGAAAACATGGATGTGGAGGAGGAGGAGCAGATAAATGAAGGGAACCACATTGCTGAAGAGCATACGGTAAAAGACACCAAAGAAGTCACACCTGAACCTATACAGCAACAAGTTCTTGAAGTTCCTAAACTTCGTCAAAAGTCAGGACTGCCTTCAAAATCTCCCAAAAAGATTCATGTTCTAGGTTTAGACCTCGAAGAAGTACCAGCACCTGGTTCACCAAAGAAAACCCGTGATGGTTCAAGCTATGGACAACGCCAACCATCTTTTGAAGGCAGAAGATTGAGAAGTTCTGATAAGAAAACTAGTTTGTCTGACCAATCGTCACCAGTTCTTCAACAATTTGAAAATAATGAAAATCTCGAAGAAAAACAGGAAGAAGTGGTTGAACCACCTCCAACACCAAGAAAACGTAACAGAACTAATAGAAGGGCTAAAAGAAGAACTAAAAGGAAAACATCAGAGGATATCAAAGATAAACCGGCATCGAGAACCAGATCAAAATCACCTTTAAAGGGTACTATTAGTGATATAATTGAGCCTTTAGAAAAAGCAAGCGCTTCGAAATCCAGATCTCGTGACAAGAGAGTCACATCGTCAGGTTCAGGTAAACCTTATGTTGATGATAGCGACAGAGGACGTTCAAGAGATAGATAAGTTGTGATATCGCCTAAGAACAACAAATAAAAATTATACAATTCTATCTTGAAAATGCCAGTTGTAATCTATCTATATCTGTATGTATATATCTATGTAGTAAATTTAATGTAACATTATTATTATCATTTATCTATCTGTGTCTATTTTAAGCCAAGTACTTCATACCCAATTCGAAGGCACCGAAGAATACCATATTTACAAAGAACGATCTTGTGATGGAAATTCCCAACCCACGATATGCTCTTGCACCCTGAAGTTTTTCCAAATGTCTTTGTTTCGGAGGTAATGGTTCCAACCCGTGTGATTTTCTTAGTATATTAGTGACAGCATCCTTTTGAATCAATGATTTTTTAGTATCAACTGGGAAAATAAGGATCCAACTGAAAACTCCAGATAATCCACCTGCCAATAATACAGAAAACGGAGACGATGTCGAAGGGTCTTTATTGATGAAATTATTCATTGTCCATTTCATGGATTCATAAAGCGAATAATAAATACCTGTAGCTATTGAATCTCTCATTACATGGTATCTGAATCCTGAATATAAACCGACAAGACCATCGTTTTTAACGATTTCTTTAACTATCGAGGCTGTAGATATTGATTTCTTAGGGTTCAGTATGATTGGAGATTCCGATAGTGGTGGTTTTATGGTCTGTCCTGGATTTAATTCTGATAATTCTTTAAGGGATTTGGTTGTTACCAATCTTTCCAATTGGGCATAAATTTTGGTGAACTCGAATGGACATGCAAAAAGGGTGACACCAGCACCGGAAATCATACCTGATAAGAAACAGACAGGGATATTTCTTAAAAATGGATGGGTGTTTTCAAGGTGTTTAGTCCATGGTGAGTCGTATAATACACTATAAGTATATGGTTTGACAGCTGTGAATAAAGAAACACTAAATGATTTGGCACATGACGTTGATATTAGTACGGGTGTTGACCCTCTAAAAAACCCAGCTAATCCTTCTTTAAGATACGTTTTCTTGAAACAATCAAAATAACTCGTGAACTGTTTATGGGTTTGCATTCGGATCTTAACGGCATCAAATGGTAACCCAACAAGTGTCGAGAATAGCGATGCACCATACGCAATTATAGTCCCTCGGAAAGGTTGTAATTCTTTAGGAAAGACATGGAATGCTTTACTGTAATCTATATCACCAGTTATAGCTGGTATTCCTCTTGGTGGTGGAATCACTTCTTTTGAACTGGACGACATCAACCTGATTTCATATGGGCACACGTTGATCCGGCTATGCGATAATTTATTTTGTTGGTTTGCTTATAGGAGTTGCGAAAATCAAAATGATAATCTAATGAAGACGGAAATGACTTATATGAAACGGTAACGATTGACAAAGCGTATTGCTCAAGTATAGGTTACTGGGTTGTTTTCTATTGCTTTTTTTTAAAAAAAAAAAACGTGGGGGGAAATCTTTCTTGTGATATAGCAAATTTTTCCCGGACTTGGAGATGTTCGACCGGGTCCAGGGTATTTATTTTGCTATTTTTTTTTTCCCCTTCTTCGATATTAAGATAAGAGCCGAAATCGATTCGCGATGGGTGTGGTATATTTTGTAAGGTTTTTTTGCTTTGCAAACGCGCGCACCAGTCGGTCGACACAACGGACAGAGAGGAAGCGTGAGAGTGATCATTCTACGGCCATCTGGTAGTGTAACATGAAAAAAAATGGAAATTTAATTATATACAAATGTTTGTGTATTTACAAGAGCCAGTACTAATAACCTCTTCTTCTAGCATCATTAACTTGATGCAACAAGTCTTTGAATCCGGCATTGAATTTTCTTCTCCACCATTCTCTTCTCAATTGTTTTCTATATTTAGCAGGACGAATGTATCTAGCTTGGATTCTTTGCAAGTACCTTATTTTATTCTCAGAAATCACTCTTTTTAATTGGCCAAAAGATCTTCCTACATTATGGTAATGGACATCAACGGATCTACCAGCATTAGTTCCAAACTCACGGATATTCTTAGCAACTTCACGAGGAGTTGGTTGTCTATTTTGTTCAAATCCAAACTTTTCGTGCAATGAAAAAGTGGTTGGGAAAGACGAGGATGGAGATTGTTGTTCTGGAATGGAATTGTTTAATAAATCATCGATGTTTAAAGATTGTTTTTTGGGGGATTCTTTGGTTGGTTCAGATTTGGCAATTGAATCGCCAAATATGCTTTTTAATTGGTCCAAATTGGCATTATTTGAATTGTAACGGACAAAAGTGGATCTGATTATTTGATTAGATGATTGAAAAGTAGAAACACTTTGCACTAAGTTCTTTCCCAATAGACTTCTAAACATTGTTGTGGGTAGGTTATTCTTGTCTAGCTTATACTTCATATATTGACTAAAAAAATTTTTTTTTTTTTCAAACAACAAAATAGAGAAAGCAAAAATCCTAGATATTGGTGGATTGTGCACGACCAAACACATGACAACCCTTTCATTATCAAGAAAATTGGAATGTATGTGAGACCTGCAACAACATGGCTCAATGTTCCAAATTTTTGTTTTTTCTTTTCTTTTTGCTGTCGTTGTGGCTTATCATTACAGCAACACATATTCGTCCAATTGATCATTAGAATCATATTTATTACGTATCAAGGTAACGTGTAATATCCTTTATTAATTATTCATCACCAATACCAATAGCAGGAACATCAGCAGCCGCAGCAAGAGTATCAACAATAGCAACACACAATTAGCAAACAATGGGAGAAAAACAATCAGACACAGAGTATTTCCAATCGAGAACATTATTTGAATGTAATAACGGGATAACTCTCCATTCAATTCCAGAAACCGAAAGTATATTTGATATTAAACTATCCAAGTCAAACCAAATCTGGACAGGATCGTTAGAATTCATAGAACAAGAGCAATTGATTGATTCTTATATGGAAGGGTTCGAACAAACTCAAAATGACAATTTTATAATTCACCCATTTGTCAGAATGAGAAGCAAATTGGAATTCAAGAACAACCAAGATGCAGATAATCAAGTATGGGCAGAAACTTGGTTTAATCCAATTGTAACTGATTTGAATTTAGCCAAGGGTACAACAACAGCTGCTGATATAGATATACGCAAAGTAACCAAGATAAATCCCGAGGGAACAGATACTATACAACAAATTTCCAATACCACATACAAAGTAATTGTCCAATTACCTCATTCTGGATTCCATCCATATTTCAACGATCAGTATTCTTTAGATAAAGTATCGTATGTGGCATTGGGTTTAAGGTTTAAAAGCGCCAGAAATGCAGCGCAATTTGAATATGTTTTGAATATGTACCAATCAAAGTTTAAACATGAACAACAGCAATACTATTATGATCGAATGGTTTATGCCGTGAATATCATGAACTTTAAAACCATTATACAAGATCAAGATGAAGAAGAGGAAGAGGAAGAAAATGAAGAAGGAGGAGGAGGAGAAGATGGGAATATCGATGACATTCAAGAGTTGACCAAAGAGTTCTCGAAAAGTCATATTGCTTCTCGTCGAGCAAAATCAAATCTAAATAGCAGTGACGAAACAGAGGAAGTAGAGGACGATGACGACGATGACGATGACGATGACGATGACGATGACGATGACGATGACGATGACGATGACGATGACGATGGTGATTTTGGTGATTTTGTATCTACTAAAATACTCCGTCCTATTATTATTTTCAATTTTTTTTTTTTTTTTTTTTTCTTTAAAAAAGAAGATCACGTACTTAACTAATGTCAAATCAATCTATATAAGAACTTACTTCTTAGTCTTTGCCTGTTGTTGTTGCTGCTTATAATACATTTTTTGAATCAATGGATGGTGCGAGTCTTTCAATTCCTTATTCTTGTTCTTACTGTATTCAATATAAGCCATATCTTCACCACCAGCCAAACCAGCCAATGAGCCAACTGAACGGGTAGCACCACCACCACCGTTTCTTTCTTGTTCAAGTCTCATTCTCTTTTCTTTAGATATAAAGTTGGTATCTGCATCATCGCCAATTTCCAAACCGGCAGCATCTTCATTCTTCAACAACACTTGTTGCAACAATTCTCTTTTCTCACGAACAGAAGAGTATGCCAAATCTGGTAATTGTTCCATACCACTCAAATGGGTAATAACTTTAAACGCGTACCCTTGATCAACCAAAAACGCTTGTCTCTTTGTGGAATAGTACATTTCTTGTGTATCTTTGGACACCAATGAATAGAAAAAGGCATTGAAACCTTCATCATTACGTCTTTTGGCTCTTAAAATACGACCCAATCTTTGTGCCTCTTGTCTTCTCGAACCATAATGAGAAGAAATTTGAATCAAACACGTAGCCTCTGGCAAATCAATGGAAGTATCACCAACTTTCGAAAGGAAAATTGTGTTAATTTGGTCATTGTGCTGGAAGTTTTGTAAAATTTTCATTCTTTCTTGTTGTGGTGTCGATCCGTAAATAAATGGTTTACCCAATTTCAAAGCATATTCTTGTAATGCATACACATTATCACTAAACACAATGATCTTATCCCCTCTTTTTTCATGATAATGGATCAAAAATTGACAGGCTTGAAATTTAGTCGGATTCATAATGTACAAAAGCATACGTTTTCTTGCGTTCTCTCGAAGGTATTCTTGGTAAAACTCCGCTGTCATGGGACACCACACTTCTGCACATTGGACATTGGCAATGTGACCCTTTTGTGCCAAATCCATCCAGTTGGCTTCGTATAACTTTGGACCAATCAAGAAATTCAAATCATCAATCTTATCATCTTCACGAACTAAAGTCGCCGTTAAACCCAATTTGGCATGTGCTGCAATGGTTGTGACCACTCTTCTAAACATTTGTGCCGGAACAACGTGCACCTCATCCAAGATAATGAAACCCCATTCTCTCGAACGCAAGAAATCCATCACTTTCTGCGAATCATGGGATCTATTACGCGTATTTGCCACCATCGAATAAGTGGAAACAACCAACCCAGATTCACTGGCAAACATTTCTTTGTTTTCAGATGTAAACACAGCAACATTCTCAGGTTGAATGGTACACCATTGTAAAAATTGTTGTCTCCATTGCATGACTGACACAGACGATGTACATAAAACAATGACTGATTTTCTGATAGTACAAGCTGCAGTAATACCAACTAAGGTCTTACCAGCACCACAAGGTAGCACAATAATACCTGATCTGGCACGACCATTACCAAACATTTTCGATAATGATTTCTCCTGGTAAGGTCTAATTTGAGTCGAAGGTTTCAAATCGATTTCCAAATCTGGATTTCTGGCATCATTACGGAAATCATATTCTTCCAACACCGGGTATTCGATATCTTGACATCTACGTTTAACTATTTCCACCGAATCATGGGCAATTTCAAAAGAATGAACCGTGTCTAGATCATCATCGTCGTCTTTATTACCAACAACAGATGCAAATATATCCTCAGCTTCATTAGTTTTGGAGTTCCTTTCTCCGCCAGCTGCTCCATTTCCATTTCCATCTTCCTTCTTTGTTCCTGGAATAACGATATCATTCGGAGCCTGCGCTGACGTGATTAGCCCATTACTGGTAACACTGTTTTCTGACGACTGAATACGCAAGGGTCCAATCACTTCATCCTTCAACAACATTTGTAAAATATCCGCCTGGGTACTTTCAACAAAATATCTATTATGTTTCAACACTAACTTGACTTTCCCATACGACACAGTGGCAGCTTTGATGAAATTAAGAATTGATTCAGCGACAGGTACTTTCGATAATCTGTTCAAAACCAGGATAATATCATCTGTTTCTAGACCGACAGACACAGCCGCATACAAAGAATACGCGGTGACTCTGTATTCATGAATGTGACTTGGACGTGACACGGGTTCAGCGATAGTGATTAAGAAATCCATCGCCTGTTCAGCTAATGGTGAGAACGATTCTAAAATTATCCTACCATCATTAGGCGATATCCATATGGGTCTTGAAAAATGATCAGGCTTTAACTTCAAATATGAAAAATCAGCCTTGCCGAAATTTTTGGAAACTGCATCAGGGATATAATCAGCAGGGATATCGGGAGTTAACTCTAGCAATTCGTCATCAGAGAAATTGGTGTCATCTAGACCCCTTTTTAGTGATTCTACCGACTCCTGGGCTTTACGTTTTTTGGATTCCGAGACTGATTTCATTGTTATTTTCTTCTTTGCAATTGGATTCCCATATTCATCATCATCATCATCCCCATTCTTCTTCTTATTATTATTATTATCATATATGTCCTCATCTGAAAAATTCTCATCTACTAAGTCTGCGTAGTTAACTCTATCTATATTACGAGATGACATGATTGGTTCGGTGAGTATTGAAACAGTTTTGGTTAAAAATTTGCCAACGAAAAGAGCTGATTAATATTTACTAAAATCTACATCATTTTTTTTTTTTTCTTGTTGCCCTTATGATTCCCATTCATACATTTATGATATTCCGTTACAAATAAAAAGTGTGCACCTTGCCAAAAAAAACAAAAAGAATACAATAAAAAATGTAATACACAAAAAAAAAAAGAAACGGACTAATGCAATAGATTGCAAATTCATTATTTCATTGCTAAACAAACACCAACTACGCACCATATTAGTAAGAAGGTGGTACTGTCAATCCTATTTGAATACATTTCTCTCGATTATTCAATGCACACATAGCTGCTTTGTTACATGCATTTTTTCTACTTGAACCATATCCAACCCCTAAATATACACCTCCAATGTTAACTGTCGCTTTAAATATGTTAAGTACCGGATCATTGGGGCTGCGTAGTGGTATCGCTGAGAACTTTGGTCGCGGAAGATTTGCCTTGTCCAGCATTGCATAAAGTCTGTCCTGTGCATGGTAGTCAACAGGAGCATGAAAAGGAAGGGCCAAGATACCATCCTCTATGTAAGCATCTTCCATCGCATTCTGTCCACCATTAAGTTGTCCTATATTGACCAGATTCCGTGCAGGTCCACGTGGATATTGATTCAATGATAACGATCGTTGCGGGAGCATACGTTGATGTTGCAGTTGAGGTACTAACTGCTGGTCATGGGGTGATGATTGTTGATATTGTGGATATCGTTCCTGCTGCTGCTCCCATTGCTGTTGTTCTTGTTGTTCTTGTTGTCGTTGTTGTTGTCTATTGGTGGAATCAGTAATTACTACAAGATCTTTAGTATCATGATTTGAAGGTAATTGCTGTGGTGATGTAACATCCATGTTCGATTCATCATTAATTGAATTGTCATGGTCTGATTTGGGATCTTCAGCACTAGTTGTTTCCTTTTCCTTTGCGTTGGTTGTTATCAATTCCCAAATTTTGCGTACACCGTCTCCAGATTCATCAAAAATGTCATTGGCTGCTCTGTACTTGGCGTCTTCAAAACTTATTGATGACACCCCGCTCCCTAATGTCTTTCCGTCGACCGATATTGTAACAACATGGGGGTCGCTCTTGGTTTCAGTGATTTCATAATGGAAATTGTTATATGGAGCAAGTTTCAAGTTGGTGATGCTTTTAAACAACAAGTCCAATTCCATCAATGCAACTTTTGATAATGGGTTGTGTTTGTTGACATACTCGTTGATGACTGGTTCGTATAATTTTCTCACAAACTTCTTTAATTCGCCCAAGTCGTAGCCCTCAGTTCTCAAGCTACCTATGTAGGCCAAGAATAGGTTCCCTATAATATCGATTTTCTCTTCAAAATCGGCATCCACTGATACATTATACTTGGAACAGTCAACCAAATTATATCCAAACGCAAACTTTGCCAAGATTCTGTTTGACAATAGTCTATGAGAAATGAACTCAATATCTTCATCTGACAAATTTGTGGTTGACTCTTCCATAACTTCAACGAGACAGAGGTTCATTACAGCTCTTCCCTTCACTGCCAATCTTCCATTGTGACTTTTCTGGAAATCTTTGACGTTTGTGGACAAAAAATCTTCAATACGTCGATAACTTTTATCTGTTCCTGCTCTAATAGACAATTCCTTGGATCTGATCTCTGGTAGTATTGGTGGATACGAATTGGAGTCGGGTATTTGTTGGTTGGGGTCTCTTTGAATAATTTTATTAATTGTTGCTTCATCCTTCGGTTCTACTTCGGGGTTGTAACTTAAAATAAAGTCGAGTGGTCTTGTATCACCAGGAGGTTTGAGACAAACTTTCGTCAATGCACTCAACAATGGTAGCTTACCATCATCCAATAGTTCTTTCAATCTTACTGCAATAATGCTGGCCGGTAAATCCACTGCTTCTTGTAGTCTGTTAAATACTATTTGCGCTTCACCTGATTGGTTTTGGTCATGGGAAATTTTCTTGATCCTGTTCCAATCATCTCTGGTTGGTGCCTTGTCTACTATTGTATTGAGCAGTGCAATTACTTGCGTTACACTCCCTTTGGCCTGATATAGGTCGTCAAGTATCCTCGAGACTTCTTTTTCTTTACTTAGACGCATGAATTCGTTGATGAAAGTGACAGAGGATGAAGAGATTGTTTGTTTCGATATGATATTTTCTTTTCTTCTTTTTTTTTTTTCTATTTTTTTTTATTTTTTTTTTTTAGTCTTTGCTTTAGTGTTTTTCTCTTGAGGATCTATTAGTTATCTGGGATTGATACGTGAAAAAAAGAATGAAAAGGAAGTAAGAAATTTGTTTGCCACTCTACGTGGTTATTAATTGCCAATACTATCTCAGTTAATAATAATAAAGAATATTTACAACTCTAGTCTATGAACGTGTATCTATTTAATCTGTAAATTTGTAAGAACCAGATGCCAATGTAATACTTCCACCTCTGTAACTACCTCTCTTCATTTTGTTCTTATTCTTGGTGAAATCTTTTCCTCTAACTTGTAATAATTTCTCATTGGCCATTTCACCCCAAGTTCCTGCTGCTCCTTTATAAGTGTTGTCTTGTAAAGTTTTGTCTTCAAATGCAATTTTATCTCTCTCTATTCTTGAAAAGTGTTTTCTTTGTCCTGGTTTCAATTCTGGTTCAGGGGTAGCTGGAATCGAATCAGTGGTTGAAGAAGACGTATCAGAGTTGTTTCTTGGTCTCTTGGTTTCAGGTTCTTCTTTGACTTTGTCCTCTTGTTTTCTTTTCTTGTTATCTGATTTTTCTTCTTCTTGTTCATCATCGGAATCTTCACTGTCTGAGGAGCTGCTATCACTGTCGGAACTTGAGCTAGAGGAGTCTGAGTCTGAATCTGAGTCACTGTCAGAGTCATTGTCCGAATCACTGCTAGAATCACTGCTGGAGTCACTATCAGAATCACTACTGGAGTCACTATCAGAATCACTACTGGAGTCACTACTGGAGTCACTATCAGAATCACTGCTGGAATCACTGTCAGAATCACTTTCTAGTTTTTCTTTGGAACTTTCAGTTTTCTTTTCTTCTTCTTCGTCTTCGTTATCATCATCTGATTCACTGTCAGAAGATGAGTCAGATGGGGAACTTTCACTATCACTTTCTGATGAGGATGAAGATGAGGATGAGGAGCTATCTGAGTCACTGTCAGAATCTGAACTGTCGGAATCACTGTCTTCTTTAGATTGTTTAGTTTCACCAATGACAGTTTCTAAATTGCTTGAGATGACTGGCAATTTCTTTCCTTCAAGCAACTTAGCTAAAGGTTTAGCCAATTTCGATAATTCTTTATTTCTAGACACATAATCATTTATGTATGCCAATACCAAATCTTGAGAAGCTGAAGACATTTGTTGATAACGGTTTAGTAGTTGAAATATTAAAAACAATATGATTAAAAAAAAAAAAAAAAATTTTTTTTTTCAGCTTCTTTTTCAGCTTCTTTTTTTTTAGGTAGGTTATCGTAGTGCAACGTCTTTGTGTGAGATGAGGTTTTTGCTTTTGTAGAAAAAAAAGAAAAAAAAAAAAATCAATATTGGCTGCTAAAATAGTTCTACTAATACAATTGGGATTTAGAAAAAAAAAAGGTATCGTTACGTGTTATTTTACAAAATATATATAAATATATACATCAATATATTTTCTCATGTATTTACTTCCAAAACAGTTATTTGTCTCTGCTAATTTTATAAATGTGTTCGAGTTAATTAATCTTTATTGGCTTTTCTAACAAGTGACCCATTCTTTCAATCTTGGTACTTAAATATCCTTCGATCTCTTTACTTCTGATACCGTTCTCACCATTCTTACCCCAGCTCAAAGGCACCATTGGGACTCTTTCCAGAACCTTGACTTGTTGATGTTTACCTTCAACAGCAACGATCTTGTCTGGGTTGTTGGTCAACAATTTAATTTCAACTAATCCCAAGTCTAACAAAATAGCGGTTGCCAAGGAAAAGTTTCTTCCATCAGCTGGATGTCTCAATATTAAATTGGCTTCAACTGTATCAGCTCCAAGATCTTGCAAATTGTAAGCTTTTAATTTCTCTCCCAAACCAATTCCTCTTCCTTCTTGTCTTAAATACACCATACAGCCATGACCAGCTTCACCCATTATTCTTCCAGCTTCATCAAATTGTTCTCCGCAGTCACAACGTGCACTCCAAGCAGTTTCACCTGTGTAACACTCACTGTGTATTCTTACTAATGTTGGGTCTGTGTATGTCAAGTTGTCGATTATTAAGTTACCTTCGGTATCGAATTTCAATTCGTTGTTCCCATCGCTATCAGCAATAGTTCTTCCTGGGGTTAATCTTCCAATGTATGCCCCTCGGGTCATTCTATCCAGTTGTGATTCACCTGGGTATTGTTTGAATAATGAACGGGAACGAATGTCTTCACCAAACACAATAGCCAAATGTTCCTTGTTGTCAACGTTGTTTTCATACAAATGCAAAAATATATCTGGTCCTTGAGTGGTTGGGATACGAGCTCTAGCTAAACATTTAACATGAGGTAAACTATCTGGTAACCCACTCTTGTTACGCATGGCTTGGGTTATGGTTGGTGGAGGTTGTGGGATGCTCAGTGGTAGGTTAGCGGTTGATGGTCTTGGGGTGACCATTGGGATCTTGTTGACATCTAAGTCTGGAGATGTAGCTGCAGTTGTTGGAGTTGGCATGCCGTTGTTGCTCTTCTTTGTAGGTGTTGGTTGTGGATGTCTTAATGAGGCCATTTAATCACGGAAAAATAAAAAGTGGAGGTTGAGAATTAGTCAGATTAAGCAGAATCAAATATAGCAAGGTTCGTCCTTAAGTTTTGTACTGATCTGTTGGTGTCGGAGTATCCTTTGTGAGTATTAGTTGAGAGTCTGCAAACACAGGAATGCTTTGTTGTTTAAAAGAACAGAATATTTTTTTATAAAAAAAAAATTATTCAAAAAGTTCGGAAATGGTATGAAAAGATAATTCGGGTTATATTTATAATGAAAATGTAGTTTTTCTGATGAATTTTTTCTACACACTTTAATCAACCAAAAAAAAAATTAAAAATTAAATAAAATACCTCTTCACTGTCACGCACTAACCCACAATTTCGTCTTCCTACATAAAAAAAAAAAAAAAATCCTAATTTCCGGTATATTTACGGCACTTCAGCAGGTGGGTAGAGAAAATAGGCTATGGAATCAGATGAAAATTGAGATGTAGATGCATATAGATCCCCCAAGGCGTTAACGATTAAATGTAAGGAAATGTGTTAGATAACAGAATTCATGGAATGTAGAACGTGAAATTTTGGATTGGATATCGCAATTGACCCTTTCAGGACATTCAACATTAGCTATGTAAACCGAGAGAGAACACGATACAATTAGACAATAAGATCAACACTACTAAACACTAAAAAAATAATGAGGAACAACAACAAAAGGTATTTTGATTTGTTTTTTTTTTTTTCAATATGGTCTCAATTAAGAATGGAAGAGATCCTTCAACTTAAACGATTGAGCTGTACATTCTGAATACCGTTTTCAACCCGTTAAGACAAATTAAGGAGTAGATACAGTAAAAAAAAAAAAGGGAAAACAAAAAAAACCAAAACCCCTAAAAAAAAAAAAAGAAATCCAAAATTGATTCATGATACCACCGTTTCCCTTACCGCGTGGAAATGTTTGAAAATGAACGTAAATAAAATAATTTGTGTCTTATTTTGGATGACAATTCAAATCCGCATTTACCAAAAAAAAAAAAATTTCCGGAAGTACGTGAATCACGTGAGATGTATTACTAATTATTACCAATGACAATGTTTGGCACTACTACAACATGGATGGATTAGTAACATCAACTATAATCCATAGTTAAACTAGTAATGCCATTTTGCATTGCCTCGTCTTTGTATTGTTGTGCTCCTTGCTCCCCCTTTTTTTTTGATTGTTGTCGTTTCAGCCACTTGATAATTACAGAAAATCGAAATTGATTTGCTACTGTGTTAAACTTTGTTATTTAACATTCTCAATCTCTTGTAAAACAACGTTTTTCATTTTTTTTTTTTGTATGTGTTTATCTATTTATTTATTTATGTATTTACTATAAAATTCTCCTTTCCCCTCAGGACAGGCTGTACATTCTATATCAAATCATTTTCCTCTTACAGAGCAATCTTTTGTAATCATTAGCCAATGATCTTGCGATAACAAAGGGAAACTTTCATCTAAAACTTAACTAAGCAAATTATCATAACCACCGGCATTCTTAACCACCAAAAACAAAAAAGCCTTCGATCTGCCTCCCATTCCGTATGAGATCTCAACTAAACAGTCTTCAACCATTCTATTACGTCTTGTTCAGTGAAGTTTCGTACATTTGGTATGTACCTCCCAGTAGGCAATTGATGTTGTAAAACCACAATACTTGGGATTTTATTAACCACGTAGTCCAGCATTAACTCCCTGCCTCCGTCGGTGTCAGCAAGAATGTTAACAAGATACACTGGTTCCTTGTTCGGGTATTTACTCTTGTCACTCAAAACATCAAACAAAGTCTTGGTGAATTTGTTGTTCTCTGGAGTGGCATAGGTGAAATTTAAAAGTAATGTTGGTTTGACCGCAAGATACGGGTAGATTTCTTGTTTACTGGTAACATAGGTATCAATAATTCTATTCTGGGTAGTGAATTCAGTACTTGCTGGTGGATAAACTAATCTTTGCGATTGAGCAGCATCTGTCCATGATTTAAACCAGTTTCCTAACGAGAACTGTCTAAAATGTTTGTTCCTCTGAATGGTTCTTGCCAATTGTCTACTAAACATGACTTCACTTAATCTGACCTTACTTCACTTGACCTGACTTTACTTTACTGATGGCAAAATTATATGTACTAAAATTTATATTTCTATATTTCTAACTTTTTCGTCCTTTTTATGTACAAAATTGCGAAACTCTATATACAAGATTGCTATCTCACGTGACGCCTTAAATCATTCTTCTGAGTCCCATCCATCTTTCCATCTCTTTTTCCATAAATCACAGTTGAATTGAGGCTTGTTCAATTTCTTGTTAACGTCATTATGAGCTTCACATAACCATTTGCCTAACTCATCTTGAGTTTTGGTTTTAGGTTCGTGTTTGGTGATATATTTTTGGAAATCTTCCGCACAGAACCAACATGGGTAGAATCCGGCAAAAAGTCCAAGAAACAGTTTCATATCTGCCTGTTCCTTTGTTGTTGGTGTTTCTGGATATGTGGCTGCTATTGAGTGCAACAATGTCCATGACGATTTGCCCAATTGTGCAACATCTGGTGGCTCATCCTGTGGGTATCTGGATTTGGAATTGGAATTCGATTTGAGTTTAGATGGTGATGTCTCTTCAGTGATCAGTGACGGAGAGGGGAGTTGTTTCTTGGTTGTCCCTGTTGTTGCAAACTGGAAGTCTAATAATGTGTTACAAGTTCGACATCTGAGGTGAAGTGTTAGTAGAAACCAATCGAGAAATTCATATTGAATTACTAATACGCTAGTCCAAAAAAAAAAAACGTACGGTTTGCCATCCTTGTCGTAAACTATTTTACGTCCAGAGACCCCAAATTCAGGTTTGTTACTGGTTTCCGTTTTATCAACTGTTTCTGTCGCAGACATACGTTGAGTATTGATAAGACGTAGAAGGTGGTGAATATATTCTTCCTTACTACCTCAAAAAAAAAAAAAATAACCAGAGAAATAGAAAAATAAAAATAAAAAAAATTACCTGGAGTGTTTGCATTTCTTGATGCGAAATTTCCAGAAAGAAAAGAAAATATCAATTTTGACAGTAATATACGATCTCGAGGTTTCCTTTAGTTTCTATTTATCTCTATTGCCTATAAATAGTCTATCTCCCCTCTTTATTACAACAAATAATAACTGTACCATTGTAAGGTACTAGGACGAGGACTCCTTTGCTTTTAACTCTGCCACTCTTTGATTTCTTTTCTCTAATAATGCATCACACAAGTCACCAATTTCTTTGGTTTTGATAGCACTTCTAGCAGTATAGAATTGGTCCAAGTTGTGTTTCAATCCATATTGTTGTTCGTATTCCCAGGCAGTTTGTATCATTTCAAACTTGTCAATGTCCTTGACGTATCGGGCTTCTACGTTTCTAATTTCTTCGTAATCCAACCATAATTCTAACAATTCTTTGGAGAACTCCTCGTTGTACGGCTTAATCACTTCGCTGAGATAATGAATCGTGGCCAATTCACGACGGTGTTTTTCTTGTTTGTTGATTCCGGCATATGGAGTTATGTCACCAACTAATGCTTCTGCGATATCGTGCACTATGGCAATCTTCACATATTTGTTTGAATCAACACCCTTGGGAACTAACATAGATATCACTCCCATTCTGTACATATGGTCGGCGATGCTTTCAGTGGCGTCTTCTGGTACGCCGTGATCTAACCAACCGGTTCTTTTCTGGAATTTCAAGGATCTTATGATCTGTAAAAATGCAAGCATATAGTTCGAAGGAGCTGATCCCGAGGTGAGTAAGTCTTTAATGTGAGGTGGTAGAGCATCTTGAGGTTGCCATTTGTTTTCGCTTAAATCTTTAATGGAGTTCATGATTTGTCCTGTATGTATAAATGCTGATGCCGAGATGGTGGTGGTTGTTATTGTTGTTGTTGATCTTAATGGACGTGTGGCTAATATTCTTCTAGTGTTTGCTTGGCCAATTAATATACGTATCATGAAATGTAATTGAAAGGCGACTCTTATGATGCTTGGAGAATGACAACAACTTAGGGTCAGTGATCAAATAAACACAAATAGTCAAAGAATTATAAGGAAAAAAGGAAAAAAAAAAAAATTAGCCAACTTTTACAAGTATAAATGTTACTCTATTTTTTTGGTCGATTCGAATCTTCTCTCATCGAGTCGCATATACACCAAACGTAAACAAACCGGCTCTAAAAAAGATAAAATAAAAAACAAATGGCCAATATACACGACCCACATTATTGTCCTTTACATAAACCATATACTAGCTGTCTTTGGTAAGCATTACATGTTACTACAAACCCATGTTCTCTTTTTTTTTGACTTTTATGTTCTTTGTTTATATATTAAATATACAGTAAAATGATAATATATTCTTTTTGATTCATGAAAAGAAAAAACAAAAAAGAATGAATTCACTTTCTCCCAAAAATTAAGCAACTAATTCAACGACACCACCAACAGCTCTGATTTTTTCTTCAGCTAATTTAGAAACGAATCTAGCTTTGACAATGACTGGAACTTCTGGTAATCTACCTTTACCCAAAACTTTACCGTAACCGTGAGCTAAAGTGTCAATGACTGGAGCAGCGGAAGCAGAGGATTTAGACAAGTATTCGTCTTTTTTGTCAGATTCAACCAAGGTCCATAATTTGTCCAAGTTGATTTCTGGTCTCCAGAAGTGGTTTTGTTGTTTGTGGAAGTATCTCATACCAACTTTACCGAAGTAACCTGGATGGTATTTATCCAAGTTGGTTCTGTGATGATGTTGACCACCAGCTTTACCTCTACCACCCGGGTGCTTTCTGTGTTTACCAATTCTACCCTTACCGGCTAAATTAAAAAAAAGGTTGTTAGTAAATTTGATTTCCAATATTTCATTTCATTAATAAGGAATAGTTTTATAATGGAAAATGTGTCTCTCTCTTTCTATCTTTCTCCCTTCTTCGTTCTTCTTTATTCTTTCATGATTGGGTTTATATTCCAATGTGATTGTCTCTCCAATCTTCTTATCATGATTATCGTAGTGTTGTATTATTTAAAAAAAATTCATCTTCATTGTAAAATTGTGAAATTTTTCACTTCATTCATGGACCATTCCATCTTGGTCCTTCTTCTTCTCCATTTCCATTTCCATTATCTATCCTTATATTCTATCATTTAAATCATTTTGTACATACCAGAAACGTTACCTCTGTGTTTTCTGGTTTTAGTTAATCTAGTAGGCATTGTTGGTTAATAAACTAGTTGAATACAGTGAAAATCCAGAAGAAATGAGAGAAATTTTTCTCTTTGTAAAGTTAACTTTTGTTCGAGTGATGTGAGAACCCAAGTTGGTGCGCGACAACTCTACGCACACTCACTGCCTCCACTCACACACAAACTCTCATTCATTTGTTCACACACACATAAAAAAAAAACCCAATATGCAGTATTTATTTAGCTAAATAAGTGAGAAATTTTTTTTTTCTACACATGTACACATCCACGCATTCTTTAACTATGGCACGCACACTTTTTTATTTTTAGGGTTATAGCCCTAGACACCCTAATATAGTAATCCTAAGAATACACAAAGAAAAAAAAAAACGTATTAGAAGGACACTTTTTAAATCAGTCCCCATACTTCATTATATGAGTGTTTCCCCTTGGTTTCAGGTATCTTCGTTTTGATAAACCAAATACTGACAAAACACATGATTGTAAATATGAAATAAACTGACCCACCTAACCATTCTTTCAACACTGGGAATGTATAACCAACCAAAAATGTGGCAATCCAATTCATACTGGTACCCCAACTTTGTGCCAGTGCTTTGGCAATAGGTTGCGTTACTTCACCAACGAGCAAGAATGGGATAGGTCCTAATCCAATAGCGAAAAATGTAATGTATGTAAAAGTACCGATTATTGATAACACTGAGCTTGTCCATATAATACCTAACCCCATTAATATGGTAGCCACTCCCAAGAATGAAACGGACAACAACAATAATGGTTTTCTTCCTAGCTTGTCGACAATGGTAGCAGAAACAAAAGTGACCACGACATTAACAAACGATATTAAACAGTTTATAATAATCGAATGGTTAGGGAAAATCGACACCAACACTGAAACACCATAGAAAATAATGGAATTGATACCATCAAATTGTTGCAAGACCAATATACCAGTAGCTGCAATAAGGGAGTTTCTATATTCAGGTTGTGTCACGTAGTCTTTAACAGTAACTCTATGTTTAGTGTTTGTAGAATCGTTGATTGATCCCCCATTGGTATTTCCATTTCCATTTCCTTCTTCAAGCAACAATTCACTATCTGGGGTGCCATCGCGGAGAGTAGTACCACCGCCATTTGACTTCCAACTATTAACTTCTTCTGTAGCCAACGAGTAACTTCCACCTCTTATTCTGTGTAAAACAGTAAATGCTTGTGCATCGTTGCCCTGATTGGCCAACCATACTGGTGATTCCTGCAAGTACCCAACCACAAATATCAAATTACCAATGGCAATAAATGCTGCCATAAATAACAACCATCTCCAGTCGTTATTGTTGGACCACTTTAGGGACAACAATTGAGTGAATAATATCCCAATATTAATACTCAATTGATTCATTGATCCTAATAACCCTTTTGTTTCGATTGGGGAAACTTCATTAATATAAACAGAAGTGATAACCAATGCTGCTCCAGCTCCTAATCCACAAATAAATCTGCCCAATAATAAAAACCCATAACTGTTACTCAACCCATTGATACATGAGCCAATAATGTAAAGGAAACAGTGTATTAAGCTCGAATTCTTCCTACCATATTTATCTGCTAATTGGCCAATGTAAAAAGATCCAATGAGCCCACCTATTGAAAAGATTGAAGTTACTAAACCAATCTGATCCGGTGACATTGGGATACATTGTTCGAACCCATGACGGCCAAAAAAGGATTGATCATAAGGCACCGATCCCGGCTGTGACAATTTACAGGTTAAGACCAATTCAGGAGAATTCAATTCTGCCATATGGTATCCGAATTGCAAAGAACCTAAGCATATGATTGACACGGCAAAGATCAAATTGGGAGTTAACCCTGATGGTATGGATAAAGTCTGCATTGAATAATTGGTGGTGTTACTTTGATTCGCTTTACTTTACTTTGCTATTTTCTACAGGGAGCAAAAAAAAAATAATGATTGCACTTTTCCCTCAGATATTCTCCTGTCTCTCTTATCGCCCAACTTGTTCAAATGTATTTCTTTTTGTACCACTTTCTACACCCTACATACAAAGAGTCTCATTTGAAAACAAAAAAAATCAATTGATTAAGAATTAAAATTAATTATACAATCTATATAACTCAGTGAGTAGTAGTAGTAGTAGTAGATACATATACTAAACCGTTTTTTTAAGGTGTTGTTTCTAATTTATTTTTTGTGTTTTGCACTTTTGTTTGCATTTATCTTTTTTATCTTGTCTATAATATAGGCAAGAAATTACCCACAATCATCATTGGAATACCGAAAACATCTCTCTTTAATGTCCACATACACCCAGTTCGTATTTTCACATCTGGGTTCGGGGTCAACAAGGTACATTCGGTCATTGTGGCACCTAAGAAGTCACCAAAGGCAATTCTTGAAAAAACTTGAAAATACTCCACAACAGACTTATCATCCAACAACTCAACAATAAACTTGCTTTTCCCCTTGCCTATCAATTCTTCTTTCTTCCATCCTGATAGGACACAGAACTCATTTCCCACGTATGCAATCTCACCGGTTCTTCTCCAAACAATTGTTGGTGTTCCACTTAATTTAATAATGTTATCATACGTCAATAACGTTCTTTGGAAACATTGCTCCATGAATATTAAATCGTGTTCTTTCAAAGAATTTGTACAGGCGATAAATGACGGTCTGTAAGTAGACATACTCTCTGCCATCTTCACCAACATGGGTTTATCGAATCTTTTTCTCAAATATGCAATCAATGAATGGTAACCCGGAGTATACGAGAATGGCTTGTTCACTTTCGCATAGATCTCTTCTGGTTCTGTGAATAACGCGTCTTCTCTGCTGTGGCCATTGGCATGGTCTTCATTCAGTATACCGATTGTGAAAGACAACTCCAGCTTGGAGTTCCGTTCTATATACACGGCCGGATCGTTATTCTTCATGCTCATAATCGCAGTTATCACGTCTGGGAATACCACCACATGACCTGATTCAGATTCGCCCAAGGAATACTGGTTAATGGTCTCATCACATTTTGGATACCTTGTATCTGTGTATATATGTGACTGTGTTGGATTTAATGGAGATGGGGTTGTATGATTTGTCAGAATATTGTTGTGCAAAGGATCTAAATTTCCTGATGGTGGTTGCAAATGACCGACTCCACTAGTACCTGATAAATTATTATTATTACTATTATTTGTTGTTGTTGTTGTTTGAGCTGTGGATGATGATGATATTGGGGGTTCATGCATATGTGGAATTGAAACTGATTGCTGTGGTGGTGGTGGAGGTGCTCCATTTGTCGTCATGTTGTGCGGGGATAATACGGGTGAGAAATTGTGTGAATTTGGGGTACCTTCGTTTGACGTCGAATGATGACCAAAAGTTTCATGAAGAAGACTAGACAATGTAGCGTATTCTAAATCAGCCGCAGATGATAGGAAATTGGTCCTGCGTTTTTGGTTGGGGTGTTCTGGAGGCAGAAACTGTTGGTTATAAAGCTCAGGGAAATAGTCTGAAACTGAATGCATCAAGTTCGGTGCTGTGGAACTATGCTGGAACATAGTTGCTTGATACGTTTTAGCGTTGTTGGACTGTATCGCTGAAGGAGGGTGGTGTACTATAGAGGTGGCTGATGATTCCTTTCTCGCATAATTTTGCAGGTCAATGCGAGAACCTGTTGTTGTTGCTGCTGCTGCTGCCGTTGGTGGTGGTGCTGCTGCTGTCGATGATGTTGTTGATGATGATGCTATTATTGGTGCGGGTAATTGAGTAGGTTGTGGAGGAGGGGGTAGCTGCGAGGGTTCTTGTTTCAACTTCGGGGTCTCGGAAGATGGGGTTGGGGAAATGAAAGACAGGTTGACACTATTTGTACTTCGGCTTGTAAGCAAAGACGAGTTGGGAACGTCCTGGAGATATTTCTTTCTCTTCCTCGGTGCATCTTCGCATGTGGCTTGTAATCCCTTTTGGATACATCTTTTGCATGGACGGCCAGAATCACACGTCATGTGTGTTTTATGACAGTGATTACATGCTCTAGATGTCTTCTTACGTTTCTATACCAAACGGTGACTCTTGTTAGTAAAGCTAGTTCAATGCAAATATGCACACATCGGAGGTATGTACCATGGTTATATCTAATTGTTTTTGTGAAGTGCAAGGAAACGAAAGGAAACGAAAATGAACATACCTGTTTTCTTTGGCCATCGTCACTGCTATTTGGATTTGACAGAATGGCACTGCTCGGCTCTTCTTTTATGCTATTCATTCTTTTGATTATATGAGTAAACTCATTTAATATTATATCCCTGGTGTCAAATAGTAGTGATGTTCTAATTATTAAAAAAAAAATACCATTGGTAGTAATTAGATCACAGCTAATTTTTATTTTTCCTCGTTTAGAGTTCCGACTTTCTCGGCAATGTTTTTTTTTTTTTTCTTATTTTTTTTTTTTTGTTGTATTATTGTTCACCACCTCCACAATCGGTATTTTTTATTGGGGCAGAGTTCAGTGTATAAGAATATCCTTACCTCCATAGTTACAAGGTTATATTGTAGAATATACGTAATATAAGGTTTTCATTGGGTCATTTACTTTTATTTTTCTTGAACAGAATAAAGTAATGTTACTTGTTATGAATCTGGTTTTTATTAGAGTTCTCAACAGAAATGAAATTTCCAACAAATTTCGCAGTAAACTAAAGTCAAATTGAAACAAACCCCTAAAATTTTAACATTCATCATAATAAACATCATTCGATACAGTAACATACATACTTGAAATTAAATTACGACCACCAAGTAATTAAGCTTCTTTGTATAGACAAGAGTTTCCTATACATCTGACTTACAGTCACGTGAGGTAGTGTGCATTTCCCAATAATTTGATCGCTCGAAAATTTTTTTTTTTAATAATTTTTTTGGGAGGGCTAATCTCACTCATAATATGTACACTCACTCACTCTCATCAAATGCAAAGAATTTTTCAATTCCATAGAATTCTAAGAAACTACCATCGCCCTCCATTCACCATGTCAGATTTTATTGCCAAATTCTCCAAAATATCATTATCTGATATTTCCAGTACAGACTCCAGCAAATTCCCAGAATTGAATGCTGAACAAAAAGCATTAGCATCACAATTTGAAACTTTGTCCAAGAGACTCGATGAGAAAGACACTTTAATTGAATTGAATGACTCATTGAGATCCAAAACTTTCATTGTTGGCAATGTTCCAAGTGCCTCAGATTTGGTTGTTTTTGACAAGGTTTTCCCATTGGCTTCTAAATGGACCAGCAAGGAAGATGTTGCAAAATTCAGACATGTTCTCAGATGGGTTGATTTGGTTCAAAACACCTTAGTCACCGTCCCCGAACCAGTTAAAATCGATTACAATGTTGAAATTCCAAGAGAAATCAAAGAAAAAAAGAAACCAGCAGCTGGTGCAGCTGGCGCCGCCGCTGGTAAAGAAGGTGGTAAATCAGCCACTCCAGAAGCACAAGGCAAGAAAAACGACAAATCAGCATCAGCTCCAGGTGAAGGTCAAAGAAAGGAATTGACTGAAGAAGAAAAGAAAGCTAGAGCTGCCGCAAAGGAAGCCAAAAAAGCTGCCAAAGCTAAAGCCAACGCTGAAAAGAGCAAACCTGCTGCCGCTGCTGCAGTTCCACCAAACCCATCTATGATTGATTTCAGAGTTGGTTTCATTCAAAAAGCTGAAAAGCATCCAAATGCCGATTCATTGTATATGTCCACCATTGACATGGGTGACGAAGACGGCCCAAGAATTGTTTGTTCTGGTTTGGTGAACTATATCCCAATTGAAGAAATGCAAAAGAGATATGTTGTCGTTGTTGCCAACTTGAAACCTGTCACCATGAGAGGTGTCAAATCATGTGCCATGGTTCTTTGTGCTTCTGATGCTAATAAAGTTGAATTTGTCAACCCACCAGCTGATTCCAAACCAGGTGACAAGATCTTCTTTGAAGGTTTTAACGGTACCCCAGAAAAACAATTGAACCCAAAGAAGAAGGTTTGGGAAGCTGTCCAACCACATTTCTCCACCACCGAAAACTTCGAAGTTACCTATACTGAAGAAGGTAAAGAACCAAAGAGATTAGTCAACGAAAATGGTGAATTGTGTAAAAACACTTCCCTTGTTAAAGCTGATGTCAAATAGATGTATATAAACTCTATATAATGAACGTAAACCCTGCACATTACACATTACACATAACATATAGCATATAACCTATAACATTCAACACGTATCTCACAACACATTCTACGGTAATTGGTAAATTGCTTATAGATAGCTGTAGTGTAATTGGCCATGTGGAACGCCTAAGAAAAAATAAAAAAATCAAACATGTACAATTCCGCAAAACTAAAAAAAAAAAAAAATAAAAACGTTATATAGTAAGTATGTGTGGGTGACTTTTTTTTTCAACCAAGGAAAACCAAATCTCCCTACCACATATACATACCAAGACAACTCACGATGCAAGTGAAGAATAAAGCTAAATTGAAGGATAAAAATGTGGCTGTCACGTTGATCCCAGAAGATTCTGAGGATTTGTGGTACTTGTACAACCTTCTCAAAAAAGGAGATACTGTTCAATTACTTACTCATCGGAATGTCAAGAAGGGGAATCAGGCACAGATAACCAAAGGTAAAGCTAAACTGGAAAAGATTCTTGTCAAATTGAGATTACTAGTTGAAGACATTGACTATATAGCATCGGATCAGACTATGAGAATCAATGGTAAATCTTTGTTACAACAAGAATATATCCCATTGAATAGTTATCACACCGCTGAAGTTGAATTGAACAAAGAATTGACAATCACAAAAGATAATTGGGATGAATATGATATGAAGCTATTAAATGATTTGTGCTCGATTGAAAACAAAGCTGATATAGGGGCAGTTGTCTTTCAAGAGGGTGTTGCCCATATCTGCTATGTCTCTGAATCGATGACTGTTTTGCAGACCAAAGTTGAAAAATCTATTCCGAGAAAGAACAACGAATACGGTACCAGGGATTTGGATAAGGCAATGAACTCATTTTTCAACATGATTATTTCCACGATGACCAGACATTTTGATTTCGATAGATTAAAAGTGATCATATTAGCATCTCCTGGGTTTTTGGCAAAGACATTATACGACCGATTGATGCAAGAGTGTTTAAATTTACAAAACTCTGGTAAGGAAAGTAAAGTATTCTCCAGTATATTGAAGAATAAGAACAAATTTTTGATAGCCCACTCATCAACAGGATACTTGCAGGGCTTAGAAGAAGTCATGAACGACCCACAAACAAAAAAGAGATTAGCAGATACCAAATTCTTGGAGGAATCAGAAGCTTTACTGCGTTTCCAAAGAGCATTGAATGATGACGATGGAAGAGCCTGGTATGGTTTAGAGGAGATCACCAAAGCATTGAACATGGATGCCGTGAGGTATCTCATGGTGTCAGATGCATTATTCAGAAGTGATGACATTGAAGAAAGAAGGCAGTACATAGATTTGACGGAGCAGGCAAAGAATTTAGGAGCCAAAGTCTACATTTTCTCTAGTCTTCATGAATCAGGTGAACAATTGAATCAATTGACAGGTATTGCTGCTTTATTGAAATATCCAATACCCGATCTCGATGACAGCGACGCCGAAGAAGAATGAGAATGTATAATATTAATACACAATACATATTCATTAAATATATACAGATAGTTGTATGTACATGTAACTATAATAATTGTTTTCTATTTACATACTTGTCATAATACCAAACTCTACCTTGTCTAGCATGGATCAAATAATCTTGTGCTAACCCGAGGAACAAACCTAATGCCGTACCTTTGATTATCATTTTCTTTGTTTGCATATAACTTAGTAGATTGTATCTTGCATACACTGTGGATGTTATTAATGCAGCAGTTGTAGTGTTTAAGAAATCAATGGTATTTCCTCTTGCTGTATCTAATAAATACTCCAAGCCAAAAAACCCACCAACTGCTCCACCGAATTTGAACCCTGTTTTCACTGCTTGACTGACACCCGAGACAACCATCATATAGTTCTTTTTCTTGTGATAGAAATACCACCCACCAACAGTTTTGGGTAATCTATGGGCATTTTCAGTCAAATAACGAAGGGATGATGATTTTACCCCATCGTAGAATCCTGCCAAACCACCTACTATGGCACTTGTACTTACCAAAGCCTGAAGTCTTTCCTTGGGAGCTAGATGAAACCTTTCATTTCGATTTGGATCAGGTAATTCATTCGTTATTTGGTTTGCTGTTATGGGTATATTATCTGCCATTATGATTATACTTGACTGGAGTCTGGTAGAGTTGCAATGCAAATCAAAAAAAAAAAAAAAAAAATTCTACGCAGTAAATTTTCAGTGTTTTTGATTCTTATTTTGATTTTTTCCCCATTAAACACAGTTTGATTTGGCAGTTGTTGATCGTGCCTAACATACACTTATGTAGAGATACACATAAAGAAGCAAGGCAAAACAAGGCAAAAAAAAACAGGTATATTTATTGATAGTAATAGCTCTTCTATACGTTATAACTAATCGTTATTGATTTATATCTATTGGTCCAAAATAGCTTTAACAAATTCAACATAATCCACATTACCATCGGCAGTGACGTTAACACCTTTCAACAATTCGTCGACTTCAGAGTCAGTTAATTTCTCACCAATAGAAGTTAAAATATATCTTAATTCACCGACTCCAATGTAACCAGTACCTTCTTTATCGAAAACTTGGAAACCCTTGATGTAATCTTCAGGTAATCCCAATGGTTTGAAACCATCTGGTCTATTGATTATTTCTTGATAAGTATTGAAGTCAAACTCGTCACCTTTGACAGTCTTTTGTAAGTCTGATATTTCAGCTAAAGTTGGGTTTTGTCCAACTGATCTTAATAAATCACCCAAGTGTTCAACTGGAATTTTACCAGTACCTTTCTTATCGAAAAGGGCAAAAGCATCCCTGTAAGTTTTAGTATTTTGTGACTAGTTTAGCTGTTAGTACTTCTGTATTAAACGAGGTAAGGAATAGAGTGAAGCATCTGGCTTCTCTTGAAGTATTTAAACATACCATTGTTTAGTATTTGATCTTGAAGTGTTTGTTTGTTTGTGAGTAAAGTGATCCTGACCATAAAATTAAAAATTTTACGCGAGAAAAGTGAAAACGTAAACAATAAAAAAAATAATAAACCTGAGAATTGATCTGGACGCACGACTTTAAGGTACCACAATCGAATCTTCATGAAACACCTGTCATCAAAAGTGGGATTGCTAGTAGTTCAAGAACAGGAATCACAGTGACTGATGTCAGCAATGAATGTAAACTATCTACATACTTTCGAGATCTTCGGTAAACCACATCCTATCGTCCTTTGGTACTATGAGAATAATCATGGTTTGTTTAGTTTGGATAACGTAGTACAACACATGCTATCAGTTCGTTGCTTCGTGAACAGATAATATCCTTTACCCTATTGTTATCGTTGATGAGGGAGGATACGGGATCAAATATTTTGTAAGTTGCCTTTGCATAGGCTCTGAAAATTACTAGACACCAAAATAAATTCAGTGTGACGCGTTTACAACAACATCAACCAAAAAAAAAAAGAAAATAAATATAGGGAAAAAAAAATTAATCTAGATTTTTATTCTATTTTTTTCAGTTTGTCCTTCTTCGCCTTATCTTGATTTTTTTTTTTTTTTATATAAATTTCATACTTATAATCAGAACATTGATGGCTCAGCTCTAACCAATATTACCAGAAAATGATCACAGAAACAAACGGATCAGCTTCTAAGAGAAGAAAAATATCAGAACCTGCAAAGTTTAGACCGGGTTTTATCAGAGTCGTTAGGGTGTGGAATTTTACAACCTATTCATACTCGGAGTTCAGGTTATCGCCAACATTAAACATGATCATTGGTCCTAATGGGAGTGGAAAAAGTACTTTGGTGGCGTCTATTTGTATTGGGTTGGGAGGAAACATTAGTTTGATCAAACGGAAGAACTTAAAGTCCATGATTAAAACTGGTCACGAGAATGCTGCCGTGGAGATTACGTTGGAAAACACCAAAGACAAGGCACCAATTGTTATTAAGAGAGAGTTTACGGCACATGATTCAACTTGGACTGTCAACGGTAAGAAAACCACTGAATCCAAAATTAAGAACATAAGATCAGACTTTAATATTCAATTGAATAATCTATGTCACTTTTTACCTCAAGAAAGAGTTGCTGAGTTTGCCGGGTTATCTCCTGAGAAGCTTTTGTTAGAAACAGAGAGAACATTAGGAGATGGTCATTTGCTACGCATGCACGAAGAGTTGATTAAACACGATAATGCTCGTCAGGAATGTTGCAACTGGATACTGGATCTTAAATCAAGACTCGCCAAATATCAAGAAGAAAGGGCCAAGTTGGAAGAAGACGCAAAGAAGTTCGCAGAATATGAGAAAAAAAAACTGGATATTTCAAATCACACTCTCTTGATTCCTTACGCTAAATTTCACGACTTGAAGAAACAAAGGGCACATCTAAAAGTGGCGAGAGACAATGCAAAAAATAAACTTCGGTCATTCCAAGCCAACTTTAAACCATTAGAAGATGCCATCCATGAAGCAGAAGCCGCGATAGTTCAGGGATCAGTGGAGTACGAAGAGATCAAAAAAACGATTACAGTTATCGGTGTTAGTATTGACGAGTTTAAGAAAACCCAGAAGCAATGTTCTGACGAAATCCCAGAATTAGTTGCCAACGCCAAGTCGTATAGAACTAAAACCGAACAGAAAAGGAAAGAGTTAGAAGAGGTTAAAGTGGAAATCCAAAATCTCCAACAACGGAAAGACAGTTTGCCTGAAATCGATGAATCGAAACTGAGTGATTTAGCCGAACAAGTGACAGAAAAAAGACATGAACTAAGAGAGCTTGAGGATAAGATCAGGGAGGAGAATGGCCTTAAGCATGAAGTTAGTAGAGAAGTGAGTAACTTGGAGCAAAAGAAGAAATCAATAGAAAGGACACTTCAGAGTAAAGATAAGCTTGATGTTTTAATGGGAGCTGCTCGACAAGCTGCTCCATTTAGACTTCGTGATGAAGCGTATGATGCTCACAGGATATTAAGAACAAAACCCGAATACCAAGAAAGGTACTTTGAAGCACCCGTTGTATCGTGTAATGTTACAGATGTGAAATATGCACCTGCAATTGAGAAAGTTATTGATAACAATTCTTTGTTTGCGTTTACAGTTACCTCGCAATCCAACCTTGACTTTCTTACCAAGTTTTCAGAACACACCAACAGTAATACTCCATTGAGATTAGTGAATTCAATCATGAATCCAACACCAGCATACAGTAGGGAAGAGATGCGGTCTTTTGGGTTTGACGGATACCTATCTGATTTTATCACGGGACCAAAAGAGGTTTTATCCATGGTTTACAACACTTCCAAGTTGCATACTATTCCAGTGAGTGTACTGCCATTGTCAAATGCTCAAGTGAAGAACTTGACCACTCCATTGTCATCTGGTAAAATCCCATTTATGAAATTTGTGGCGGGTGATACTCTTTACAGCATTCAAAGATCCAGATACGGTTCGCAACAATCATTTTATATAACAGAGAAGATCCAGAACTCACAATTTTTCGGAGTTCAGGGTTTATCTCAAGAAACAAAAGACTCCATTAAGAAAGAGATTGAAACTCTTGTTGAAAAAATTGAAGAGAGAAAAAGAGTATACGAAGAACATCGAGCGGTCACCGACAATTATGCTTATCAATGCAATGAGCTTAAACAACAGATAAATGCCATCAAGCGTCAGCAGCAAGAATTCGCTGAAATCACAAAACAATCCAGTCAACTTCAGGCTAAGCTTGATGTTAAAAGGGAAAAAGTACAAAAACTAGAAAGAGATGCAAATAGGGACTACTCGCAAAAGGTGCAAGCATATGAACAAAAGATTCAACAGAAATATGAAACCTATGGGGAAGTATCGGCATCTATATCTAGTGCCTTGATTGAAATGGCGGAGAAAGATAACCAAGCCAGACTCAAACAGATTGAGATAATCAATTTTAAGAATAGAAAGAGCACGGCCGAGTCGCTATTGAATGAACTAGGAAGAATGCAAGAGAAATTGAAAGAAGATTATAACCACTTTAAGAAGGAGTATGATGAGATCAAACAAAGTGACGCGTATGTTGAGATTGAACGTCAAAATCAAGCTTATTCGGATGAAGAACGTATTTTTTTGGCTGAGTTGGCAGAATCGTATGTGAATAATGGAACATTCACTGAAGCCACAATACTTCTGAAGATTGAACTTTTAAATGACGAGTTGTCTCTATTGACCAGGACAGATAGCACGTCTATTGACTCATTGAAGAAGAAAATGCAAGAAATTAAAGATACAGAAACACAGCTACCACTTTATGAGAAGGAAAAGGAAGTGTTGGATGAAAAAATCAACAAACTTCAGGAAAAATATGAAGGGGAATTGTCTGTTTTGATTGACAAGATATCGATGGCATTCCATAGACGGTTTACAAAAGTGGCCAGTGACGGTAGAGTTCAATTAGCCAAACTGGAAAGGTTCAAAGATTGGAAATTGCAAATTCTTGTTAAATTCAGAGAAGAAACTGAGTTGAAAGTATTGGATCATCAATCCCAGTCTGGAGGTGAAAGAGCTGTGTCTACAATTTTTTTCATCATGTCGTTGCAAGGGTTGACCGATGCCCCATTCAGAATTGTCGATGAAATCAATCAAGGTATGGATCCTAAGAATGAACAGATGGCTCACCGTTATTTAGTTCATACTGCGTGTCAGAATAACCGGTCGCAATATTTCTTGGTTACACCGAAATTATTAACTGGGTTGTATTATCATCCAGATATGGTTGTTCATTGTATTTTCACTGGTCCATATATTACTGATAATAACAAAGACAAACGGGATAGTAACCAAATGATGTTAGATTTTGCTGTTTAACTTGTATTATTAAATAGACTTGAACTAATGAAAAAATAAATAATTGATGCACACGCTACCAATTTTGTAAAATTTAAAATCACTTATATTATTGTTTAGTTTTTTTTTTTTTTTTCACTAATATTTTTTTTTTCACCGAATGGGAAGTATTGATGCAACTCAACTAACTCCACACCAACCAGAGCAAAGTTTCCAGCACTGTGATTAGAACAGATAATGCGTTGGGTTAGACATTACTCAAAACCTTCAACACTATTGAAAAACTCTTTAACAGAGCTCTCCAACCATGCCAAACCATCACACACATCATCAACGTCTACTTCAACCTCCAATCAACCAACATCACCAGTTCGAACTAGGTTTGCACCATCTCCCACTGGATTCTTACATCTTGGATCACTAAGAACAGCCTTATACAATTACCTATTAGCCAAAAGTACGGGAGGCAAGTTTATACTAAGAATTGAAGATACAGATAGAAAAAGATTGGTTCCAGGAGCAGAGACGAATATATATGATAGTTTAAAATGGTGTAATTTGACAATCGACGAAGGACCAAAAGAAGGTGGTGAATATGGTCCATACAAACAATCTGAGCGAAAATCCAATTATTCCTTCTTTGTAGATCAGTTATTAGATAAAGGATTAGCTTATAAATGTTATTGTTCCCAGGAGAGACTTGGTGGGTTACGTAAATCTGCCGAGAAATTGAAACCACCAACGAATGTGACTTATGATAGAAAGTGTATTGATGCAGAAGACCGCAAGGGAGAGGATAGTTTACCATTTGTGGTGAGATTTAAATCTCCAGATAGATATCCACCTTTCAAAGATTTATTACATGGGGAGCTTAGTTTACAACCACAGTATAATGAAAAGGATAGAAGATACGATGATTTTGTCATTCTTAAGAACGATGGGATGCCAACTTATCATTTTGCTAACGTTGTGGATGACCATCATATGAATATCACTCATGTAGTGAGAGGAGAAGAGTGGTTACCTTCTACTCCTAAGCATATAGCATTGTACCGTGCTTTAGGTTGGGAACCTCCACAGTATATCCACATCCCGTTACTCACTTCTTTGGAAGATAAAAAGTTATCTAAAAGAAGCGGTGATTTAGATGTTTTGAAATTGAAAGATGATGGGATATTACCCGAAGCGTTGATTAATTTTGTTGCATTGTATGGATGGGCACCCGCTCGAGAAACTGGCGAGAAGTTTAATGAGTTTATGAGTTTGGATGACATTATTAAATATTTTTCAATCGACCAGTTAACTAAAGGGAATGCCAAGGTTGATTATCTGAAATTATATTATTTCAATAAACTTCATTTGACAAAGAAATTGCAAGACCCTAAGGAATTGAGCAAAATTGTCAAGGAATATTATCCACGTTTCCATGAATTTAGTAACCAGTCTGAAGAGTACTTGGTTAAATTATTGAAATACATTGGACCTAATCTTACGACGATTAACGAAATTGAGTCAGATCATATGTATCTTTTCCAAGATGTTGATTACACAAAATTCAAAGTTCCAAATGATCATACTAAACATATCATAGAATACGCTTTGGAAAATGGGTTTGACAAAACCATGGACAATCTAGTCAAAGAAGAAGGGATCCGAAAGAAAGATATTTTCATGAGTTTAAGATTTGCTTTGAGTGGTGGTAAGTCGGGGTTATCGATTCCCCATTTCATTGATTTGATGGGAGAAGAAGAATTCAAAAGAAGATTAAGGAACGCTCTAGAAGTCTTGTAAATAGGTTAAAAAGAAATAACATGTAATATAGAAAGGGGTGTTAGATTGCTTAAGGGGTAATAATTTTTTTTTTAATGGTGCGCAAATATTAGATGTATGCGTATATAAATAGGTTTAGATAGAGAGCAATATAAAAAAAAAAAAAAATTGTGATTTGCCTTCCAAACTTTTCTTCAGTCTCACCATCACCCCGTGTTTCTAATTGAACCATTTACTTAGTGATTATTCATAATGTCTAACAAAAGAGATCAAGAGGTATCCAAACCAGATTCGAACGAATCCAATGACAAAGGAGTAGACAAATATACTGAAGGTTTTGACAAGTTGCTAAACAACTTGGGGACAATAACTTCTTCAATTTACGATGTTTCTAAAAACGTTGGTGATGACTTGAATGAAAAAGTCAAAGATTTAACCCATTCATGGTTACTTAAAGACAATGGCGATCGTAATAACCGTGTCACAAAAGGTGGAGAAGAAGAGGAAGTAACTTTTTTCGACTACCCATCATTCTACCAGACTCGAAGCAAGAATGGTAATGATGATGGTGATGACGGTAATTTTGGGACAAGTTCCCATCCACTTTTTGGAGAATTGTTGAACATTTTCCCATTGCAACAGCTTGGTAATTTCGCTGGTAGTTTCAAAGCAGGTAGTACTCCATTTGGTTATTATACATATAAAGGTCCATCGATTCGTTACTACAACGAGTGTTTGAATAAAGATGGGAAATCGGTTTGGGATGACCAAGGGTATTGGAGATGTCTTTTCCCAAACAGTGAAGTACCAGTCGAATTACTTAATTTTAAGAATAAATATTTGAAAGGGGATATTTTGACCAAGGAGGATTTCCTCTCTGCCGTGAAGGAAGCTGGCAAAGCTCAAGCAACTGGTAGTCCAGGAGCAATTGATTTGAAAGAACATGGAGTTTTTTTCGATTCATACGATGACTACTTGAAATGGAAAAATCAACAGTATCAGACTCAATTGGAACAAAGAAAGAAGAGTGCCGAGCAAAGAAAGCAACAGTTGCAAAAGTTGGCTAGTAGTAGTGGTAGTAGTAGTAAAGGTGGGGACTTTAGTAAAGATATTATTAGTACCTCAATCAAGTCCAACACATACACTGATTTAGATACCAATGAAGTGAAATACACTCAGATTAAAACAGAATGTAATGGTGAAGGTAATTGCATTGTCACGGAAATAATTAAACTGAGACCAGTTGATTCACTGAAATGGACGAAAGATGAAGAAAACGTGAAACACGTAAGAATCGAAGACATCTAATTGTAGGCTTTTAAGTATCTTGTTTATAATTCATAATTCATAGTTGATATTGGTAGGATCAATTTGTAAATACAAAAGAATAAAAATTGCTATTGTACTGATAAATGTACAAACTAGAGTCAATAATATAAGGTAATCAACACACAAAAAAAAAAACAAAAACGGAATACAAAATATGTACGAAGTCAAAAAAAAAAACAAGAACTAGCTTAACACCTTTCAAAATCATAACTACGAACTGAAACACAAGATCAACAAGGATACTCACGACCCACCAACTTACTACCATTAATCATTACCTACCATTGGTGACTCTTCTTTTTTATTCCTCCCCTGAACAGTCCACAACCTTACTTGTTATCAATTTATATCATTGTTATCTCGCGATTGCTTGACCTTGCCACTTGACTTCGTAACAACACATTTACCCAAAAAACCCTAAACATATAAAATGAATCCTTTAAACAAAATCATATTCTTATCAGCATTCTTAGCATCAGGGTTTTTATTAATATTATTATCATGTGCCTTATATAACAACTATCATACATTATGGGTGATATTAATCTTCCTTCTAGCACCATTACCAAACTTGATAGCAAATTCGATCGAACTGGCAAGAGATTACAATTTCTTAACATTTAATGACTATGGGAATAGTAACGATTCTACACAATCTCCTTTACAAGAATTTGGTAAATTTTTGACTGGGTTCTTGATTGTAAGCGGGGTTGCATTGCCTTTGTCATTGTATCATTGTGGTTTGATCGAAGTGGGAGCTACAGTTATGAGTATAATTGGGGGTCTCATTGTCTACAGTGACATTATTATATTTATTTGGTTTTTCAATAGCGAAGAAGAAGAACATGATGAATTTAATTTTTAATTCCAATAGACTACAACGTATAATAGTAATAAGATAGATGGTCGGAGTCAAACAAACAAATGCAACCCTCCATCTCACTCTGATGATTGGTTAAAATAAGTTATCTATCAATTTATACGCAAATATATAATAGTAGTAAATATAAGTATAAGTTTATAACGAAGTCTTCTAGTTAAGCACAACCAATAGCAAGATTAGGATCACTGTTAAAGTACAGATAGTCACTAGACTTCCATTTTCTCTCATAAGGTTTCTAAAAGTCCGTATTCTTCGATTAGCGATATCCAATCTACTCAAAGATTGGTCAACACCCAGTTCCAAATCGTTCAAGATTATCAATTGGTCATCCAATTCCTGGTTGATATCTTGACCCATCATATATTGACGGGACACCAGGTGGTGTAATGTATCTAAATCCTGATCTTGTCTCATCATAGTCTGTTGATGTTGGGCAAACATTTGATGATTCGATACATCTTCTTGCGACGTAGAAGAGTGGATGCTATCATCACCACCATTTTCACTACCATCATAATCATCAGGATTGTCTTTATATGGCTTAAATGCATGCCTCGTCCCCATTAATTCACTTGCATCGTTGTCCTCTGGAGTGTCTCTGAATCTTACTGATTTGTGAATGGTATTTCCTCCTGAAGCAATATCCCCATTTGTTGTTGCCGTTGCTGTCGTCACCGATTGAGTATAGGAATATCTATATTCTGATATATCTAAATTTGAATCTTCCGAAAGTTGGCTGTACATGTCATTATATTGCTTAACCAAATCTTCAAATTCAGACCCGAGGTTTTGCTTATCCTCATGGTTAGTTTCCTTTGCTATGTCATTATTAACGAATTTGAAATATTGAATAGTTTTCAGGATCAAGCTTATCAATTCAAAGTTATCGTTTTTGGAAGGCGTTAAATCCAAATCGTAAATGTTATTCCTTTCCTCTAGTAAGTTTCCTAACTCATCCAAGTTGAATCTGATTTTAGATATCGTTAGCCTAGTGTCTTTTAGTGTCATAATGGTTGTGGCTTAATTCTTGTTATTGATATGATAACGATAAAGTTGGATATTTTATTTTTTGTTTCTTTTTATTTCTTTTTTTTTTATTATTGATTGTTACTTGTACTAGTAAAACGTTGGTATATACTAAATTAACTGGAGCGAAATCGGATACAATTGCACGCCCACATAAGTTAACATTGCCACTACCAAAAAATGTTTGTTTCTCGATTTGACAGATAGATCACAACGTAATATTTTTTTTTTCTGTAATACTTTCACCACTATCTACTACAACAAATAGACCTCCGAGTATTGTGACAATTGGGGAAAAAAAAGGGGCATTTGCATCACCATCTAGACCATGTTTTCCAAACTCAAGAACTTTTCTGAAGATGTGTTGAACAATTTGTCAGATCCAACACAACCCAATCCACAATCTGCCAAACAAACAGAAGCCTACAGCCAACTAGAACGAAGTGCCAAAGTGTTGGCTACAGAGACACCAGATGCTTCACAATTGACTCAACCGAAAGATGTCGAGGAAGATGAGGAAGACGACGAAAAAGTGTCAAAAGAGAGAACATCTTCATCAGTAGAACCAGATTCCAAAGAAGTTAAATCCGAAACAACATCTACTCCAACAGAAACTACACCCGTACCATCAGCAACCACTACCATCACCAATAATGCTGCTGGTGAAAATGCAAATAGTGCTACAGATGGGAGCAAGAGCGCTGGATCTGATTTGGATAACCTTTCACAATCAATAAGATCCAAATTGAAAAAGTTTGCAAAATATGAAGAGAAATACCCTGTTTTATTGGATGCATATAAAGTGGAAAAGAAGAAGAATGAAATCATTAAAATATTCGAGAGGCTTTTACAAGAAAATACACCAATCAGCTCAATTGCAGAAGGGAAAGCATTGGTTGAATACTTAGAAGGATTGAATGAAAAGACTAAAATGTTGAATACCGAGATTAGAAAATTGACCAAAGATAATAATAACATGAATTATAAGATAGTTAAGCTAGAAGAAAGCAATAAAGATATGACTAATGATTTAAAAGAGTTAAAGAACGTAAAAAGTGACAACGAGGTCTTACAAAAGAAAGTTGATGGCATGGGTGCCGAATTGGAAAAGATTAGTAATGGTAATGATAAGTTGAATAAGGAACTTGATGAGAAAGGCAAGAAATTGGATGGTTTGAATAAAGAGCTTGAAGAAAAAGCAATTGAGATTGATGAATTAAAAACTGCAATTGCGGAGAAAGACAGTGAAATATTGACGTTGAAAGAAAAATCCGATAACCCTGAAGTTACAGAACCAGTTGTTTCGAAGACTCAAGAAAAGGTTGATGATAAAGAAGTCACAACTGAAAGCGTGAATGAAAAATCACCAACAGCTGATGATTCCACTGTATCAGAATTAAAATCTCAATTATCAGTCAAGGAATCAGAAGTAACGGAGTTGAATAGCAAAATATCAAGCATGAGAGAAGAATTGCAAGATAAGAAGGATGAAATTGAAGATTTGAGAGATTCGGTTAAAGAAATTGGTAATGAGTTGGTAACCTACAAGACTGAAATCAAAGAGTTTAAAGAAAAGGAGAATAAAGAAACAGACAAATCAATTACCACATCCGATTCGAGCAAAGATTTAGATGCATTATCTTCTCAAGTTAAGAATTGGGAGACTAGATTCAACGCCAAATCCAAAGAAAATAAGGATTTGCAGGATCAATTGAAAGCAGCTACTATAAAATCAGAAGAAAACGATGTTGCCAGTAAGAAATCCGAAGACCAATTACGCAAACAAATTCAAGGGTTGAACAAACAATTGAAAACCACAGAGGATAAACTTGAGTCCAAAACCAAAGAACTAGATAATTTACTCGAGGAGAAAGAAAAATTAGAAAAGAGAATTTCTGAATTATCGAAATTCAAGACCAACGATTCTGCATTGAAGTTAGAAATTGCCTCATTGAAAACATCCATCACCCATAAAGATACAAATATTAATGACTTGAAATCTAAAATCGAAGAATTACAGTCATCCAGTAAGACGATGAATTCTAAAATTGATCAATTAACTAGAAGTAATAACGATTTGCAAAACAATTCCATGTCGCTATTGAAAGACAAGAATGAATTATTAACCAAGCAAGAAGTGTTGATGGACAATTCTAAATCGTTGAATGCACAATTGACTAAATTGCAACAAGAGAAACAACAAGTTATGAATGATTTGGAAAAGACCAAGAACAAACTAGACAACGTCCTTACAGATAAATCAAATTCCGCCAACGACATTTTGACTTACAAGAAACAACATGAAGAGATTATGATGAAGTCTAAAGAGTATAATTTGCGAATTGAAAGTTTGGAAGATGACTTGACAGAGGCAAGAAATATGTTACAGGAAAGAACCCGTGAGACGTCCAACATGAGAAGGTTGTTAATCGATGCTGAAGATATGTTGAAACAACAAAAACAGGATTCCCAAATCGAAATATCGAGCATAATGGAGGATAAAAATGAATTAGAAAGATCAAACATATCCATTGTGAAAAGAAAACAGCGTGAAATCGACGAATTAAAAGAGCAGATTCAAGATTTTAAATTAAAAGTTGAAAGCTTGGAAGGGAAATTATCTCTGGTTTCTCCTGATCGAAATGGTGCCAAAGATATAGATAATGATGACCAAAACGAAATGGCAAAAGAGATGTCGTCGACCATTGAAACATTAAGGACGGCATTAAACAATTCTACTACCAAAGTCAAAGAACTCGAAGGTTACAATAGTAACTTAAAGAAATTAAATGAAGATAACACGTTAAGATTCGAACGATTATCCAAGAATTTCAAGATTCTAAACCAACAATATATGCATATGAAGGATAGAAAAAATTCAGCATCTACACCATCATCTGAAACACCGACGAAATCAACTGAACAACCAGAACAAGGTGCTGAACAGGCGATGAATATTGCTTATTTGAAGAATGTGTTGCTAGGATTTTTCCAACACAAAGAACAACGTGAACAATTACTACCAGTGTTAAAAACCATCTTCCAATTTAATAAAGAAGATGAAGAAAAATTCTTAATGGCATTAAAGTAAGAGGTATACATGTAGGTTTGTATATATTCAATCCAAAATAAGTGCATTGTCATCGAGTACAGTTACCGGGATAATCTTTTTTTTTTTCGAAATTTTTTCAGGCACATCATAAACCCATCTCCATCTCTATTTTTTGCTTATAGCTCTTTGGCAACCAATATTACAATGTTAGACTCGTTTGATCAAAAGAAGAAAAGTATCTTAGTCGAAATATCAAACAATGGACCTGATAACTTAGATGCATCACCTAAGGGTACTATTGATGAATATTGCGTCCCCATAATCAATCTTATAAATTCTCATCAAAACATGGTTACAACATCATCATGTTCTGGAAGAGTATCTGTTTTCTTAGAGGGTGTTAAATCCACCAACTCCACATCTATCGTAGCAAAAGGGAATCATGGTCGTTGGTTATTTGTTACCCATGATCCTAAAGATTTAGATAACTGGTATGATTCCATCCTGTTCAAGTATGACCCTTTGAAATTCCCCCGTGATTCTAATTGTCGAAGTATATTGTACAAGTTTGAAGCGGTGATATTACATGTAAAGTGCCGAGATGAAGCGACTGCACAAAAATTGTACATATTGGCTATGAACAACGGATTTAGAGAATCGGGAATTGGGAATAACTTCAATGTAGCCATTAGAATCAGCATCAAATTAGATATACCGATTGGGTTTCAAGAGAACGAGAGTGAAGATTTAAACTGTTTTGTAAGTAAAGAATATTTGAAATATGTCACCGAGATATCTCATGATAGATTTAAAGAGAATTTCAAGAAAATCGATCAATTGTATCAAGCTATTGAGAAAATGACACACGAAGAAAGCAATGGTGAACAAAAAAAGAAGAATAAGTATACTGAAACCAAAGAGGAAAGAAGAAAGAGAATGATTAATGAAGGATTGGAAAGACAAAGAGAAATAAATAAACTTAAAGAACAACAGCAACAACAACAACAAGAACAAGAAGAGCAGAAACAACAATTAGAATAAACTAGGTATAGAGATATTGAACTCCATGTATGTAATTAGTCATCCCCCACTATACTTTAATATAGATGATTCATATTTTGCTTGATCCACTCTCACTTGTAGCACTACCAAAAAAAAAATTATACACTGAAATTATCATAAAAAAAAATTTTTTTTCATTTCTTTCAGCAACCCCTTACTTTTTTTTTTTTCACTTGTAAGAATACCATCCAACAACACACATACATACATACAACCATGTCTGTTGAAAAGAAGTTAGACGATTTATCAATTAAAGAAAATCCAGCTGAAGCAATTGCCCAAGAAACTGCACCAGCTACCACCGAAGTCAGCAGTCAACCAGCTGAAGGAGAAGAAGTCATTTTAGGTGAAGATGGTCAACCATTGTCTAAAAAAGCTTTGAAAAAATTATTAAAGGAAAAGGAAAAAGCTGCCAAAAAGGCTGAAAGAGAAGCTCAATTAGCTAAAGAAAAGGCTGCTAAAGAAGCTGAAGCTGCCAATGATCCAGCCAAGGAAAACTATGGAAAATTACCACTTATAAACTCATCTTCTAAAAATGCCGATGAAAAACGTGTACAAATTAAAGACTTATCTACTGCTAATGATGGTGACTCGGTCATTTTCAGAGCAAGAGTTCATAAAACTAGACAACAAGGTGCCACTATGGTATTCTTGACCTTAAGACAACAAACTGATTTGATCCAAGCTTTATTGAAAGTCAACAAGGATACTGATTCAAATGCCATCTCTAAACAAATGGTTAAATGGGCTGGTTCTATCAACTTGGAATCCATCGTTTTAATTGAAGGTAAAGTTGCCAAGGTTGACGAGAAAATCAAGTCTGCCACTATTCAAGACGTCGAAATCCACATTTCCAAAATCTACACCATTCAAGAAACCCCAGAACAATTGCCATTGTTGATTGAAGATGCTTCCAGAACCGAGAAGGAAGCTGAAGAATTAGGGTTGCCAAGTGTCAACTTAGATACTAGATTAGATGCTAGAGTTATTGATTTGAGAACACCAACCAACCAAGCTATTTTCAAGATTCAATCTGGTGTATGTCAATTGTTTAGAGAATTCTTGATCAAGAAAAACTTTACTGAAATTCACACACCAAAAATCATTGGTGCTGCTTCCGAAGGTGGATCCAATGTTTTCCAAATCAACTATTTCAAAGGTTCAGCATTCTTAGCCCAATCTCCACAATTGTACAAACAACAATTAATTGCTGCTGATTTCGAAAGAGTGTTTGAAATTGCGCCAGTTTTCAGAGCTGAAAATTCCAACACCCACCGTCACATGACTGAATTCACAGGGTTGGATTTGGAAATGGCATTTGAACAACACTATGATGAAGTCTTGGAAGTTTTAGAAGAATTGTTTGTTTTCATCTTTACTGAATTGAAGACCAGATACAGCAAGGAAATCGCTGCTGTTAGAAAGCAATTCCCAGTTGAAGAATTTAAGATTCCAAAGGACGGTAAGATGGTTAAGTTACATTTCAAAGAAGGTATTGCCATGTTGAGAGAAGCTGGTAAAGAAGTTGACGATTTCGAAGATTTATCTACCGAAAACGAAAAATTATTGGGTAAATTGGTCCGTGAAAAATACGATACTGATTTCTATATCTTGGATAAATTCCCACTTGCTGTCAGACCATTCTACACCATGCCAGATGCTGAAGACCCAAGATACTCTAACTCCTACGATTTCTTTATGAGAGGGGAAGAGATCTTGTCAGGTGCTCAACGTATCCATGATCCAAAATTATTGAAGGAAAGAATGAATGCTCATGAAGTCGATCCAAATGTACCAGGTTTAAATGATTATGTTGATGCGTTCACTTACGGTTGTCCTCCACATGCTGGTGGTGGTATTGGTTTGGAAAGAGTTGTCATGTTCTTTTTGGATTTGAAGAATATCCGTCGTGCATCTTTATTCCCAAGAGATCCAAAACGTTTGACTCCATAGATGTATCCTTTTGTATGTAGTTGATTATTTATGTATAATAAATCGTTTCTTTATGATCATCAAATTCCTTGGCTATGTGTGTATGTTGTTGTGTAAGTGGTAGTGCTTTACCAACAACAAGATTGCTTGCCGATTTTACACGACAAAAAAATTTATACTTAAAACTCAAAACTCAAAATTCGAAATAGAAAAAGAAAAAAAAAAAAGTAGACAAGGGCGAGACTGACACACACACACACACACATATACTTACATTTCCTCTGACAATAGATTTTTTTTTGTTCATCTTTTTCATCTCACCACTATCAAAACACTAAGATAAGAACATTCACAGATACACATATACAAATATTCACACACAACGTCAAACACTATGGAAGCAGCTCTTATACCAAACCCAAGAGATACAAATGCCACTATCTTATTAATGGGGTTACGAAGAAGTGGGAAATCTTCAATTTGTAAAGTTGTATTCCATAACATGCAACCTTATGATACATTATACCTTGAAAGTACATCCAAACCCACCACCGAACAATTCTCATCGTTAATTGATTTATCAGTGATGGAATTACCAGGGCAGTTGAATTATTTCGAACCCAATTATGATTCCGAACGATTATTCTCATCGGTTGGTGCATTGGTCTATGTCATCGACTCCCAAGATGAATATTTGAATGCCATTACCAATTTACTGATGATTATCGATTATGCATACAAGGTGAATCCGAATATAAACATCGAGGTATTAATTCACAAAATCGATGGGTTAAGTGAGGATTATCGTATTGATGCGCAACGAGATATAATGCAGAGAACAGGGGATGAATTGTTGGATTTAGGGGTCGAAGGAGTAGAATTGAGTTTTTACTTAACTTCGATCTTTAATCACTCTATATATGAAGCATTTTCAAGAATTGTCCAGAAACTAATCCCGGAGTTGCCGTCATTGGAGAATATGCTTGATAATTTGGTGGAACATTCATCTATTGATAAGGTGTTTTTATTTGATGTCAATTCAAAGATATATGTTGCGACAGATTCATCACCGGTGGATATACAAACTTATGAAGTGTGTGCTGAGTTCATTGACATAACAATTGATTTGGATGACTTGTATGTCGAGAATGATAAGAGTAAGAATTCTGATGGAGGTGTGAACAACAGTCACACCAATATGCATAATTATTACCAAAGTCAAAATGAGTTAAAGTCAATCAGTCATTTATCGAATGGGTCGGTGCTATATTTGAAGCAAATGATTAGAGGGTTAGCGTTGGTGGCATTAATACAGAGTGATGAAAGAAAAGGAATAAATGGTACTGAGGATGATGTTGTCAATGGTACGGTCGAAACAATCGAAGAAGTGAACCAAAATGGTGAATCAATTCAAGAGAAATCATTGACTATTATTGATTACAATGTCAGTTTATTTAAAGACTCCCTAATGAAGATCTGGAAGAACTCCAAATTGGTTCATGCCAACCAAGAACCTTCACATCATAGTAATAATCATCATCAACATAATCAACATCATAATCAACAACAACAACATCAACAGTCATTGCAAGATTGAAGTTGTATTAGCATGTATCTATAGACTAATGTAATAAACAACACGAATAATTTTAATATACTAAGATCAAATTTGTGATACACTTTAAATTGTCATGATGTACACGACCTTCCGAGGAAAGAAGAATACGAACCAGTAGTAGCATCGGTTCTAACCAATACCTCTAGTAGTTGATCTGAAGATCAATAATCCTCTGATTCAACTCTATGGCTGATGGATGAACTACCAACTACCACTGGTTCATTATCTCTAGTGCATAATATCATACACACAATAAACTACAATACAATATAGTTTTTCTTCATAAAATTGCCTTTCAAACTTCAAGGAAGTTTTTCAGTAATTGAGGACCCATAAAAAGGGAAATATAGAAATCAAAAATTAAAAGATCCACACTTTCTAGCCATCATCTCCATCCAAGAAGAATCTCTCAAGAAGAGGGAGGAAAGAAACGAATTCTCCCCCATCCTCTTCAAAAAAGAAACCCTCCTCTTCAGGAAAAATCCAGCTATTAAACGAAAGTTGGCGTTACTAGATAAAACATCCCAATGACGCAATGTGCAATGTCGAGAGTGGATGCTATGATATCATAATAACGATTACAAGACTACTTGATCTCCTGTAATTTCTCTAGGTAAGTATGAAGAAAAAGAAAAAAAGAAGGGGAAAAAAAAGTTGTGAAAAAAAAATTAGATTCTCTTGAGGTGTATTTATACCACAGACAACGAGTAGAACACAAAAAAAATTTTTTTCAGTCAGTCGTGTAAATGAAGATCAAATTGGGCATATTTACACGAACAATATCTATTAGTTTCTATATATATGTTTTGTTTTTTGCAATTTGTTGCAATTATATAGTATTAAATTCAACTAAATGGGTTTTTGACTTGCCAGGGTTTCTAACATACAACTTTTTGTTGTCAAGTAACCATTTTTGTGCAATAATACAACCAATACCAGTACATTTACCAATGTTCAAGTTCATACTGCCAGTGGTAACAAATCCCACACAAGTCATATCATCTCCTTTTGAAGAAGAATATATTCTAGCATTATCTTCAATCGTACCATCACCTGCTATCCTGAGAGTTATTGGAACAACTGGTAATTTTGTATGAACAACACTTGCAAAGGAGTCAATTGTATGTTCATCATTATAGAACAACTTATGGAATTCATTCTTCTTGTCAAACAATTCAACCACTGGATCATTTTGGTCAGCAATTTCTTTTTCCAAAGTTTTAATAGCTTGGATCATATCGTGTTTAGATTTGATTTCTCTCTCAGGACCATTATAACTGGCAAAAGATGCTTCAAGACTTTCATCTATCTTTACCAATTTGGAAACATATTTCAAATTTCTCAAAGTATGCCAATCACATTTATAACCTGAGAATAATTCGGATACATTATGTTCAGATTGGTCTACTGACACCTGACTCTTGGGTAATTTGTCAGTTCTTAGTTTATTTGCTTCACCAATTAATTCGTTAGTTGCCCAACCATCAAATAACCAAGGGTAATCATTTGGGAAGTTCAGTTTGTGGTTTTCAAACTGGAATTGGTGCATTTGTTTCGATCCACCTGGCTTGACATCGGTGACTTTAGTAAGCTGAATCCAAAATGGTACAACCCAATACCATGGTAAAATAACTGTCCATTTTTGAACATCTATTTTCGACAATATTATTGGGATTTTACTGTGTGCAACTTCATGTGGTTGTTTAACTGGATTAGCGAAAAATTTCCCTAATTGTTTCACCAGTAATTGGTTTTCATATGATGCTGTTCTACCGGTAATTGAAAGTAATTGTTCAACTACGTTGTTGTCTATATTGGTGTTGTTACTCAAGGCAATGATTGTATCATAAACACTTTGATTTGGTGGAGATTTGAAGGGGAACTTTGTTGGACGCTGCCATATTCTTGGATCTTGTAAGTTAAATGTAAATGTTGTTCCAATTGGTATTAGATCACTATCTTTAATTTCCCTTAAACTTGCCCATATGTCACGTTCTTCATCAGGTAAATTTTTGAAGTGGAATATTTTACTCAATGATTGTAAACTCAAAGGACCAGACATATCAATGGATCCCAACGAATATCTGCAATCATAAATGTATGCCCCCTCTTTGGTGTTGATTTTTTCTTTTAAAGCATTAAACAACTTGGTATATACCGATGGGTAAACTCTGACCAAGATTGTTCTTAATGCTTTGTTCATGTAGATAAACCCTGGACAAACTTGCTTACCATCATTATAAACCATCCCATAGTAAGATTTTTGACCATCTAAAACCTTCAATGATACTTTTTTCTTACCAAGCAATCCTCTTGCAAAGTCATTAAATTTATCAATTCCTTCGACATCGTCATTGGATGTTTCAGGTAACGAAATTGTCAAGGTTGGGAAATAACTTGTATCAAAACATACACTTTTAGTTCTATTCCATCTGTTCATCAATTTAAAGCATTTCTGGTTTGGTGAATATGGAATCTGATACCCATACTTTTTCACCACATGAAATCTTTTTACATGCCAAATATGTGTTGGTATCCAAACAAACTCTTTTTGACGTTTTGCATATTTGATATTCCCCTTAGGTCTTTGTCCTAATTCGTTGAGTCCCGTTAAATCTCTGGCTCCCACAACATTATTCAATTGCTTCATATCGCCTTGTGGTTGACCTTCTTGCAAGTTTTTAAACTCATCACGTAATTGTTTAAATTGTTCACGGAGTTTTTTCCCAGATGACACACCATCCATGGGATCATATTTTAGTTGTTTTATCTTGGAAGCTACTTTCAACAACCGAGCTCTAAGCATTAATTTATATAACCTTCTACCTCGAGGTAACTTCTTGACTGGTAAAGTTGAACTCATTTCTCTCTTGGCTCGGGAACGTAATCTTTTCGGAATACGTTTGACATTGTGCGATGCTGCCCTTCTACGTAATATACGTGGTAATGCTTGGAACACTCGTGTCGAAGATGCATTCTTGGACATTAGTTGTGATTGTTCAAATGATTTGATTTCATAATCTCGAGATTGAATAAATTGCTGTACATCAAGCACTCTTTGGGTACTATTATAGGAAGGCTCTAAATTTTGCGTCTTGATATTACGACTGTTATATAGCCTTGTCTTTTTCTTGTTGAATTGCTTCTTGTTATCAGACATCTTTGGTAGGACTTGTATGAAACAGTCGAATAGTCTCTTCACGTAGTGTTTATATTATTTTTTTTTTTTTCGTATATATTTTTTCACGCTTGTCAAGAGAAGAGGTCTGTAATTACAACTACTACTTCCCAATTGTAATGCAAAAAATGAATAAACTTTTTATTTATTGATACCTATTTAGTAGTAGGATACACTATATAGAGTTGGCAAATGAACATGTTCTTTTTGCCATTCCGTTAATATACCCATCATTTGATCTTCCAAGATTATATCCAGCTCATCTTCCACTTGACCACCAAGTTCTTGTTCTTTCTTTCTTTTAAAATCATGAATCAAATTAACCAATTTCAATATAGCTTTACCTCCGATAATGGCATTCTCGTTATCATCTTTGATATCCACATTTATCACATGTACCAATCGTCTGATATCATCATGATCAGCTGCTTCTTTGTCGTATTCCCTGTGCATTAAATCCTCTATCACACTATCAAAACACCTCTCTTCACATGTTATAACCAAGTCGAATTTACCTGATGTGGCATTGTCGTGCCATTTTTCAGGCGCTATTTTAACTTGCATGTTTCTATTCAACATCAGAATCACACCATTCGCTTCATATGATTTTCGACAATCCTGATTTATCAAATCATTATACATATCTTCATAAGGTGTCCCGAAATCATACACATTTGGTCTATCCTGAGATGGACCAGGGAGTCTGACTTTTGTCCCCGTACCAAATGAATGGACATCGTACCCAGCATCTTGCAATTGTTTATGGGATTCCATGGATCTGTTGTTATTCGATGCACAAACTGTACATATTTTAAGACTATCTTGAACTCTACTAGATGACATTGATGAATGGTAATATGTAATTGATAAAAGATCAAAAAAAAAAATAGAGAAAAACGAGTTGATTAATAAAAGAAAAACAAATGCATGAAAGAAAAAAAAAATTAAAGATTTACTATAACCACGATATATATGATAGTGGCAAAAGTACACGACAATCATTTATTAGTAGTATTATTACTATTACTTACCTAGATCAACAAACTCATCCAGTTGTTTGAGCTCTTCCAGTTGCTGGTCGTCTTCATCTCCAACTTTATTGACATTCAAGTTAACAAAATCTTCATCCTCGTCTTGGATCTCTTCCCAGGATTGGTTTATTAAATTTTCATGTTCTTGTGGCGAGGGCAAAACATGGGGATGGAAATGCACAATCTTGTTACTGTTATCAATGCAACTGGTTTTGAAATCTAGATAGTCTGACATGGACTGTACCAATATACCAATCATCATTGATGGATCTAGCATACTGATATTTAATTTGTTGTAGTTTCTCGTATGGTAACTGTCCAAATTGATCGGAGTTTCCACCAATTGTGGCAAATGAGGGTCAAAGTATATTAGGTCTGATTCTTCAAATCCCAAAAAGTAGAAACTTGAAGAAGGTTTACCTCCTGATATCCCACAACTATATTTCGACCTCAATATTTGGAAAATACTCTGATAGTAATACGAGTTAACCTTATCAATACCCAATCTTATAGGAAACAAAATTAAGACACTTCTCCCTTCTTCGTCTAATAGTTCCTTAATTTCATCGTCGTATAGATCACAATTCTCACTTATAAATACTTTTGGGTATTTGACACCCTTGATCTCTTTGTCTTGTAACCCATCAGTTAACCGCTTGATAGACAATGAAGCCGCATTTGGTCCAAACCATTGTCCCGGTTTCATTTGTAATGGCAGTTCACTGGCAACTCGAATGAAATTATGAATTGAAAAGGGTGATTGCAAATCATCCTGAAACAAATCAATTATCGCTTCTTGTACACCATCTCCTATTGAATCTGTGTCTTTTGTATCGGATGATAACAATTGTAACAAGGTGTTGGCCAATAAATTCTGTGAAGTTCTAATCATACACCCCCAACCAGCATCAGATGTGAAATTATCCTTATCAAATAATCCTTTCAAAGTAGCAAAATTCGAGTATAGTGTGGTTTTGTTGAATACTATTGATGGGAAAAATTGTATTGGTTGTGGACCATCTTGTGATTTTGGTATTGGGTCAAATCCGCAACGATAAGATAACCAAAGTTTGGATTCAATAAATAAAGTTGCCTCTTGTGGGTCATTAAATTCTTTGCCTAGTATAATAACTGGCTCAGGTTTAGGCACTATGGTTATCGCTTCATCTCCACATTCATTATCCCCTCCCCCTAATCCTCCTACTCCGTGTTCTCCTCTTGAAGGCGTTCCCTCCACGTTTGTGTTACTTAATCCATTGGATAGGTCTTTAACGAACAAACTGAATCTCCCCAACATAGTATCGACTTCCTCAACGCTGTCTTGAGATGGTGGGGATGTTTCATTTGCTGTGTTACTACTTTCTGTTTGTTCGTCTTGCATCGTTTTGTGTTTGTTAGTTGTGATAATTCTGTGGGTTTGTATTTATATATGGGGTTGATAAGAAGTGGGGAGGGAAAAACAAAAAAGAAAAAGAAAAAGAATCAAAAGGAAAGTTCCTGTCGCGCAGGAAAGTTTGTTTGGTTTTGTTAACAATGCCATGAGTCTTAGGTTTTATTTTTTTCTATTGCTACCATCGGCGTGGGATAGAAGGAAATCATTCACGGACTCATTTATTGTTTTTTTCTTTTAACATGTATATTTCTTTATACATTATAGAGACACATCAAACAATACAAGACATGCCTAAACGAGGATCGAGGAGAAGAGGTGGTCACCGGGGAGGTGGCGGTAGAGGAAACCATAAAGGAAGAATTGGTAGTGGTACATTTAACAAAAAGAAAACCAGAGGAAATAAGCGACAATCACCACGTTCTTCATCCACCCAATATGGTGAATTAATGGACGATGACAATATTTACATCCCCACAAACATGACTGAGTTAGCATCGAGTATGGGAAGAAGAAAATATGCTCATGGCCATTTACTTGAAGAAATCGCATATACTGAATCACACCAAGATGACCTCATGCTGAGGAAGTTAAGAGATAGACCAGTAGAGTTTGTCAAAGCAAAAGAAGTTTATGATCCGAATATTATATTGTATAAATTGGCTAAGCAAAGTCACGGTCAGGTAGAATTAGATGTTGGCGTACAAAGTATCTCATTACATGATTCCGAAGAAGATGATGAAGATGAAGAACAACCACAAAGTAAAACCTTTGAAGACGTTGTTAGAGAAGCTCAAGAAGTCTCTGGGTATTCAGACAGTGGCGATGACTGGGATGAAGAGGAGTTGGATAACTTGATCAGTGGGAAACTTGAACAATTAGAACAATCTATCAAAGAGTTATCTGAACAAGAGGATGAAGAAGGTGATGAGGTTGATGATGATGGTGAGGAGGAAGAAGAAGATGAGGAGGTTGTTGTTGAAGAAGAAGATGAAGAGGAAGAGGAACAGCAAGCAGAGATATCAGATTCACCGATCGAGCCATTGGATATAATAATAGACCTCCCGAGTACAAAAGTCGAATCTCATAAACCTAAATCAATACAGAAACCACTGCGAGATGATCCTGAAGAAGAAGAGGAGATTGAAAAAGAACCTGAATATGGGTTCTTGGAAGAAGATTATGAGTTTGATGTTTCTAAAATCGAAGTGTCTAATGTCCGATTTGGTATCAACAACCAATATCATATTAAATGTTTAGATTTAACTGGATTGAATGATGAATATTTATGGATTGATGAGAGTGAAATCATTGATTATGCCTTAAGTAATGGAGTCAAGGAACATCGATTAAATAAGTTTTTATCTTTCATAACCAAAGGAATGGTTGATGAACTGGAACCTGAATCGGAACCAGATGTCTACATATCTGACACTGATAGTGAAGGCGAAGATGATGATGAAGAAGAAGATGATGCTGAACAAGATGATTATGAATATGATCTGGAAGATAATTTGGAAGACTTGATTGCATATTCTAAAGCCAGTACCCAGGGTTTGATTCCATTTGGAGACCGTGATTTTTCACGAAACACCCCTGCTAAATACCGAAGAACATTTGATGATTTAGACATTGATGAAGAATTACAAGAATCATTGGCTCACCAATTGAGCAATTTCCGAGCAAACAAAAAGCTAAAGAAACACGAGCGTGATGAACAACGTTTGGAGGAAGCTATATTGCGTAACGACATGTTAATAAAATACCCTCTGAGTATCACCATCAAACAAATCAAATCTGAATTTGAACAGTTGTTGAAAGATGAATCTCGTCAATCTATGAGTTTCCCTACGTTGGATACACATGGTCATAAAACAATCCAACGATTAGCTGATTGTTATCACATGTCTGTACTTAAATCTGGTAAACAAGGAATAAGGAAATATTTGAAAATCGTCAAGAATAAAGGAACATTCAAAAACTATCCTGATTATGACTCCATTGATAGGATCCTAAGAGGAAGACCAATATTCCATCGTATTGATAAAAAACCACAATATGCTAAAAAGGGAGAGAAGAAAAATCCCCACCAGAGTCGTGGTGGATCTAGTCAAACAAGATTTAAAGAAGGTGACATTGTTGGTGCTGAAGCTCCAGAGATTGATAAGTCGAATTTAGGTAGACAAATGTTGGAGAAATTAGGATGGGTTCAAGGTCAAGGATTGGGTATTGATGGTAATAAAGGAATCAATCAACCAATTGTTGCAAAAGTTAAAATTACAAAAACAGGTATTAAGTAATGTGTATAAAGACCATATATGTGTATATATCTGCTGTATTTACTTGCGCTTGTTCTTCTTTTTCGACTTCGATTTTGACTTTGATGATGGTGGTGGAGCAGCATGACCCTCGGCCTTGACATGATTGAAAAGTTGGTTTCGAGAATCAAAAATCGATCCACAAACAGAGCACTTTTCAACAGGTTTGGGTGTAGATGATGCTGTGTCTGCAACAGGCGTTGATTCCTTGGATTGAGTGGCTGTTGTTATATTCTTCTTCTTTTTGCCCTTTTTAGATTTCTTTTTGTTATCTATCAGCCAATCATCATCCTCATCATTAACGTTGTTGTCGTTATCATTGTCGCCATCACTATGTAGTTTTGTTTTACCCAATAGTTTAGCTAAATCTGCTTCTAATGGATTTATCTCTTTTTCTTCTTCGGGTGGTGGAGCTTGTGGCGATGAACTTAGTTGTTCTTCTTTTTCATCATCAATGTCATCATCAACTTCCAAATCCTCTAGATCAACTGAATCGTCTTTGCTAAAGATTTCTTCCTCTTTTTCTTCCTCTTCTATATCATCCTCTTCTTCTTCATCTTCTCCTTCTACTACCTTGTCCTCCTCTTCCAGGAAATTACTTGATGCAGTTTCAAACTCGCTTAAATCATCGTCATCATGTTTATCAATTCCTAAATCAATACCTTCCTGTTTCATTTCCCACTGCAACTGACGCACATTTTTCTTGTGTTTTTTAGAATCTTCATGAATTTGAAATTGTTGTTCGTTTTTGAATACTTTATCACATACAATACATTCAAATTCGTGAACTTCTAAATCTTCATTATCTTCATTCTCATCAAACTCCGAATCAGTACTGTCTTCATATTCGTCCTGCAACATTTCTTCGAGTTCTCGTAACTCTTCGGGATCCATTTTTTGCCAATCCTGTTCACTGAAATCATTGATATTCTTCAATTTGTTCATGTTTTGTTGTCGGATGAGATTCTGGTACTCTTCTAATTGTTTCTTCTTGTTCAATTTCTGTAACTCCTCTTGACCAGATTTGACTCTAGGATCTCTTTTCTTAATAAAATTAACATATTTCTTGATTGCTTCATTATAATCCTTCCTAGCATCATCTCGAATTTTCTTATTCTCTCGTTCCATCATCCTTCGAGTCCTTCTATCTGAAGCATACAGATATCTATATTCATCTTTCCAGGAGAAATTTTTGGCTGTTTGGAAAGATCCCCAAACATTATAAAAATTTCGGACATTATCAACATAAGAACTCTTACTGTTTCCAAATCTAGGATACTTCAAATACGATTCATCTGTGGCATTGTTGGCTTCGTCGTCTTTAAATTTTTCAAAACCCGGAGTCTTATTGTATTTCCCATGCAGCACTTCTTCATGAGCCAATCGATCAAATATCCTACTAACCACAGCATAAAATCCAGACATCGAATCATCCATATTAGTATACATTCCAGGATTGAAAAAACGGTATATTTCTTCGGTAGATAATGAAGGTAAGAATGATTCACCTTCAATAATCTCTTCCTCTTTGTCGTTTAAGATGGAGTTCTTATGACTATCGTACCATGCTCTTTCCTGGGGATCACTTAACACTTCATATGCTGCTCGTACTAATGAAAATTTATGATGTGCTTCCTCAACATTATCGGGGTTCTTATCTGGATGAAGTTGTAATGCTTTTTTACGGTATGCTTTTTTCAATTCTGTTTCCGTTGCGTCTGCTGACACATCTAATAGCTCATAGTAGCATGTTTTCATAATGTTGGCTGTTGTCTTGATCTGCCTATATGTTCTGTGGCATGAATTCACCTTAAAAAAATTTTTTTTTTTTTTTTTATTTTGAAGTTAATTGCCAAAGCAAATGAAAAATTGGTCGCAAAACAAAAAAAAAAAAAAACTACTCCTCAATAAATTAACAAAGAAACAATAAAGTATGCAAACAATATGTATTATATGTATATGTATATATATAGTTATTAGCTCACCAACCTTTAGCATGATAGTCATCAAAATCATCGTTGTCAGCCAACCTGCTTTCGCGTCTCAAGAAACTTCCAGCATCAATAACTTTTTCAGGCATAGCAATTTTGCCCAACTTATTATCGATCAATATAGATTCTTTCAAGGATTTACTTAATTCCTGGTTATTCAATAACTCATTTTGAAACTCATTCTCTGTAGTGGTAACTCTGGGAAGTACAGGTGGTGGTGGAGTCGAGGAAGATTTCTGTGAAATCATCAAAATTGACGATGCAGAAGTCAAAGAACTAGGAGAATGTTTGAGGTTACCTTGAGTAGCTTCAGGTTTAGCTAATTCATCATTACGTTTGTAAAAAATGTTATTTTCTCTATGTCTTGATTTAGTTGACTGATAAATCTTGGTTATGTTCAAGGATGACTTGGATAATAAGTTCTTAATAGAATGGTGAGATGCTGATCTATTCATCTTGTTCAAACTGGTCGATAACAAAGAAGCAGACGCAGAGATAGAACCATCTTCAGACCAGGATTTCTCTTCCAAAGGTTTTATAGAAACGTTAATATCCGAAATGCCAACACTACTTGCCTGTTTTGTCAATGGAGTCTGAGGTGCAGTGGGGTTGTTATCGGTTGATGGTGGCACGATATCTGTGACAGAAGGAAATTTTCTGGTGAAAATGATTGACGGACGCTTGACTTCTCTATCAACGGTTATGATTCCTGTGGTTCTCGATCTTTGCAACTTTGGTTTCTCTCTCATATCCACCATCAGGTGTGACTGGTGTTTAGGATTACTTTCAGGAGTAGCCGTGGCCAACTGGTTTAGAAATAAACTGGACAATAGCGATTTTTGTCCCTTCATCTGTGAAAGACTGGTTCGACTGCTGCTATTTTCAATGGGGATAGTTGCCAAAGAAGCAGATGAAGAAGGATCAACTTTGGGGAAATTCATTGCTTGGTTTTGTGGTTTAGAATTCTTTGTAGTGAGGACAGTGGATTGTACAGAATCAGTACTTACAGAAAGCCAATCACTTTCATTATCGTTAGTAGTGGAAACTGACTTTTTCTTATCTTTTAAGGTTGATTTGGATTTCTTATTTACTACTTGTGGTTTCTCAGTCTGTGTTTCCTGTACTTGCTGTATTGTTTCTTCCACGTGATCATTCTCATCCTCGTAGTCGCCTTCATCATCCTCAGAGATATCAGTGGAATCATAACCATCCTCGTCATCTCCATCTTCTCCTTCTTCGTATTTATCATTTGTTTCTTCTTCTACTTCTGCTGATTTTTCCTTGAACTGGAAATTGTTGAATAATGAACCTTGTCTAGTGGCAGGTTTGGACGTTTGATTGGCATCTCCTTCTTGACTATTGGTGGGTTTCTGTTCCTCTACTAAAGACTTCTTTTCGGTGGGTGATGGGGAATTGGCAATGTAGAATTTTGTCATGCAATGTTTATTATGGTCAACATTTTTAGGAGAAATTCTGTCGTCAACTGGCCGAAGAAGATAGTTGTTATCCTGTGAGCTAATAGATGAAGGTGGGTTGGATGTGTTTGGTATTTGTAGTTGATTCTTGGTTGTCTCCGATGATTGCGCCTCATTATGTGGTTGTTTGGTTGTATTTACATTTTGTGAACTAGTTTTGCTTTCCTCCAACTCTTGCTCTTCTACTTCATCTTCCTCTTCCGCTTCAACTTCTTCTTCTTCATCTCCAGAAAACTCGGATATGTCAGATATGTCGGATATATCAGACATGCTTCCTTCCTCTTCCTCTAATTCATCTTCATCTTGAATGGCTTTTAACATTTCGCAACTACTATCATTACCATCTTTTGGTTTCGTGAATGCAAAACTAGCTGACTCTAGACTGGTTTGGGTAGATCTCTTTCGTGTGTATAAACTCAAATTTGAAGAATGACTAAATAGCGAGGGTCTACTTGGTTTGAGATCCTGTAGGTTAGATAAACTGTGACTAGTATCCAAATCAGATAGACTATGTTTTCTTGTAGTATCTGTGTTTGAATGGAGTAATATTCTATGATTGATCAATCTCCAAGATCGATTACTTAGTCTTTTGGTGGATTGTAGTGGTGTACTTAGTACTTTTTCATTTGCTAGTTTCCATAACTTTATTAGTGACTGATCTGAATTCTTGTCATAGTTGAACGTAAATGATACTGATTCCATTATGATTGAGGGCTAAACATATATAGTAGTAAATAGTAACGATCGGTCGATAGGTTTTATAATGAGTAAACTTATCTTGGAATGTTTATCCTTTTTGGGTGAGTGGGAAATTGTGATATTACAGTGGTTGAAAAAACGAAAAAAAAAAAAAAAATATTAAATAAATAATAATCAAAATATGTGACTTCCTTAGGTGTGAATATGCATTCAAATAATGGGTAGTCCGTATTTGGCAGGAAAAAAAAAGGGTTAAAATAAGATTAGAACTTCAACAAAGTGTTTTCTTTACTTTATATTCTTTTTATCTTGAAATAGTTTTCACGTAAAAGAAAAAGAAGAAGAACTACTTTTTAAAGATTTATTTCTATGAAAAAAAAAAAATGGTGATAGGGGAAAAATTGGCGAAGACGGGACGATTTCCTTATATTTCTTTTTTAAATTTTTAATTTTTTTTTTTTTTTGAATGATTTGGAAAAATAAAATAAAAAAAGAAAACGAAAAGGTAGCTTAATTTATTCTGAACACAAGGAGAGGAAATAGAAAAAAATAAATTAATGTTGGTTTGCACACGCTCAACTGCCCACTAATCCGTACGTCCAAGGTCCAGAATTTTACTACCACAGACGTCCCGGACCTCGTGGCAGGTATCGGAAAAAAAAAAGAGCACTCATTAGAATGTTATTCTCTAAAGTGATCACACATTTTTTTTGGTACAAAAATAAAAACAACCCAAAAAATTCATACCACCCAAAATGTGAAATAGTAACTAAAAAAAAAAAAGCAAAAAAAAAAAAGGAATTAATTTTTAATCACACATTTTTCTGGTTATGGTGATATTCTAAAATGAGGTATATTTATACGAAACCATTGTTCCCATATTACCAATAAACCCATCCCAATGACAAAATAAAATAAAAAAAGGGAGGTTCTAGACCAACATAACATAACATAACATGTTGTGAAATAACGATTGTCTCTATTTCTGTCACTACAACCAAAAAAACGTGACACATTTTTTTTTTGTTTTTTTTTTTTTGTTGCCTAATCTCACCATATTTCAAGTGGGAGGAATCACAAACAAACTCCTTGACAGATTAAAAAAACCGCGCCCCCACGCCTGTTGCTATTCTATATTAATTGACGATAAACCCCTCTTCTGATATACCCCTATTTTTTTTTTTACTTGACTTCTTCTTTTGCCGTTGTCGAATTTCAACGGGTATAAAAATCAGTTATCCGAAGTATATACAAACCATAATGCCCAGTTAGGAAGTCAAGATAACGTTGTGATTCACGGTTTCTAATTTATTTATTTGCAACTAGAATCTTATGAAACTCATACGTGATCCAGTAATATTTTATTTTGTAGTGAGCCATGACTTTGCTCATTAGATCAAGGGTTATTTCTTTTTGGTTAACATTACGTACCACCGGATTAATACACCTTTCGTCATTACTTTGTACTTATGGTGGTATTTAGAAAAAAAATGAATGACTAAAGGCATAATTCCGATCTTTTTTTTTTAATCTGCTCAACTACAGGAAATAAGTAATATTTGCGATGAATATCTTTTACGAGGCACAGGCAGGACTAACTGACAATCTTATAGTCGACATGTAAAGATGAAATGACAACGATTGCTCAAGTTGTCCTGCTCGCCCTTTTAAAAAAAAAAAAAAGAAACTCACAAATAGACCAACAATATACTTTGTATTAAATGCGACGAATATCTGATATATAATATTTATAGATCAATGTTTTTCACGTGTTTGTCTAAAAGTCATGTGTCCCCCCCTTTGTTTGAATTACCATGACGCTGCCAAGTGTAGGCAAGAAGTACCCATTTTTCTTGTTCATCGCCTCCCAACTCGATACCACCCCGCAAAAAAAAATAAAAGTAAAATAAAATAAATACATGGATAACTAGATAAAAAAAAAATGTTCTTAGTGTAATTTTTTCTTCTCCTTCATGCAACCACCAAACAACAAATCAAAATCAAAATCAAAATTAATATGTGTATCGTAATAGCTACTACAAACCACCCAGAATATCCTTTCGTCCTACTTTCGAATAGAGATGAATTCTACAGACGACCAACCATGCCTGCTAACTTCAGAGATATCGGTAACGACGTGAAGTTGTTATCGCCGTTGGATCTAGCTAGACAAGAACATGGCACCTGGATAGGTGTAACGACTAGTGGAAAAATAGCAGTATTAGTCAACTATAGAGAAGAAAATGATATAGAAGCATTAAGTGAGGTTTCTCGAGGAATATTACCCTTAGATTATCTTTGTGGTATTGAACTGGATACGGAATGGAAGGAAAATCTAGCCGCATCGTTTAGGGATGGAAGGGCAACTATCGACCTATCCAAAATAGGGGGGTTTTCTTTAATGTATGGTAAATTGGCCATAAATCCAACCACGGGGAAAGTAAACCATTTAAATATTCTTAGTAATAGAGGGGATCAAGGTAAAGTATTCAAAATCAAAGAAACAAATGGGGGAATAGTTGGAGATACTGATGATATCCCTCACAAGACAACTTTTGGAATGTCCAACTCCTTGTACAACAAACCATGGGATAAAGTCAAATTAGGTGAATCATTACTATCCAACTTGATTAATGAATCGATTAAAAACAATTACAGTCAAGATCAATTAGTCGAACAATGTTTCAAGATATTATCACACAATACTTACCCAGAAGAAATAGCTGAGGGGAACGATTTTGAAAAGAAATTCGAATACTTGAAATATTCCATATTCATCCCACCATTAGTTAGGTATAAGAAGAATGAATTGCCTGATGACTGCGTTTCGATTGGTAAATACTATGGTACCAGAACTCAAACTGTTATATTATTAGACAAATATGGTAATCTTAACTATTATGAAAAGAATATTCACAATTCCGATGATCTTGCCGAAAAAGTTCTTGATATTACAGCTCATTACAAGTTTAATGTATTTTATGAAAACGGATGTTAAAATAAACAGGGCCACAAATAGGCTGTTCAAAAAAAAAAAAGTTCGGTTACGTCACGAGGCAACGTAAAAAAAAGTGTATAGGTTTTTCTTCTACTTTCAATTCTTTATATCATTATAAACTCATAATACAAAATTAATCCGCTTTCATTTTTTTATTTTGCGACTATTTTTATCCGCGGGACAAAACGGAGAAAAAATAAAAAACAGGAAAATGAAAAAGAAAAAGAAACGGACGGAACTAAACGTGTGCTCTCTAGCCACTATTTAACCGAAGCAAAATTTCCCATCACTCGTTTATAGATAGATATTTATATTCAACAACATCAAGAACAAGAACCAATTAAAGAATATGGCGGTCACTTATATCAACACCACTCCCAAAACCCCTGTATATCATAAAGGTGCTAAAAATAATAAACCAGCTAAAGATATCTTAGTTTTAATTCCAGGGAATCCCGGCTTGGTTGATTTCTATGTATCATATCTTGATTTCATCCATGAAAAATTCCCTAATTTCGAAGTATTATGTATCGGACACGCAGGTTTCGTCAAATCAAAAGCCAGTACCACGTATGATTTAGAATTCCAGATCAATCACAAGTATGATATTTTGAAACAATTGATTTTGAGTAAAAACGAACAAAAGATCGTGCCAAATTTTTACTTCTTGCATCATTCAATGGGATCTTATGTGTATCAAAGATCATTACAGAAATTGATTAAGGATGAAACATTGAAAAATGGGTTTCATGTTAGATTTAGTGGGTTTATAACTCCTACTATTACCGATATTGCAAGTTCATCAAATGGACAAATATTGACCACTTTAATGAATTGGAACGTACCAATCATCCCCATTATACTATTGTTTAGATTAATTCTTGTATTTCTCCCAGATTTTGTTTTGCGTACTTTGATCACATACCATATGATTACTAGAAAAATCGGGGACAAGAAACTCGATACCTCCAGTTATGAGAATTCTGTTGAAGGAGTGTACAAGATTTTGCAGTCAGATACCGTTGTAAACCAAGCATTAACCATGGCACAGGAAGAAATGAGGTATATTGCATTAGATATTGATGTCAATGATTGGTATTTTAAGAACTCTGATAAATTTGGTATCAAGAATTGGTTATTTTTCGCCCAAGATGATCATTGGGTGAATAATGAAACAAGAGATTTCCTAATTCAAAGATATCATGATGATAATGCCACTGTTTGTGAGGTTTGTAATGATCCTGAAGAACCAATTTCCCATAGTTTTTGCGTTACCCAAAGTGAACAATTTGCTGAAATAACTGTTGATAGAATTAAAAAACTTTGTGGGCCAGAATTAAATAAGTAAGGTCAACAAAAATAAAACCACACCAACAAAGGGAGAATAAGAAATTATGTAGGGTTTCCCAACAATAGAAGAGAACTATTGTTAATTTACAAACGGCGATGTGACTATTATTGGTCTAGGTGTAAATGGCTCATACTTTGTGTCAGCTTTTCTCTTCATTATATATGGGTGAGTCTTAATTGAGTCAGATTTTTCGGTAGGTAAATGTGCGACAATCATGACTTGTAGTCATCATCTAGAGCAACAAAAAAATTTTTTTTTTTTTCCTTTATCACTTAATTATATATGAGGCTTGTACTCAACATTTTTCTCAACCATTTAAAAAAAATTTAAACTACCGATATTCGTATTTTTCTTCTCTTTTTCTCTTTCTTCTTGAAGATTATTTAAAGGGGCGTAAATCTCCTTTGTTGGATATTTCAATTAGTCAATTCTACTTTTTTTTCTAAGATAACATTCCATTGCTAAATCAAGAATAAAATATCAATGTCAGATAATAAAGATCTTACCCCTGCTCCTGTTGCTGCAGATGTTAATGATACTGCTACTGCCCTTAAAACGGAATCCGAAATTGAATCAAGAAGATCTTACAAAACCCTTGATGTTGAAGAATATCAAATTGACAATCATGAAGCTGCTTCTGAGTTAGATGTTCACGAGTTAAACAAAGTTTACAGAAAATTAGATATGAGAATCATTCCTGCATTGTGGTGTCTTTATTTCTTGACTTCTTTTGGTTCAAGTTGTTATGGTACTACATTAACCATGAACAGAGCTCAGGGACATTCATTGACTCAATCATTGAACTTAAAACCTAAACAATTGTCCACTGCTTCTGCTTTATATTACGTTGGTTATATTATTTTCGATGTCCCAATGAATTTGGTCATGACTAAAGTATCTCCACAATCTTGGTTAGCTAGAATTGTCATCACTGTTGGTTTGGTTTATACTTGTTATTCTGCATTGACTAACCATGGGGGTTTAATTGCACTCAGATTCATCAGTGGTATGGTGGGTGCAGGGACCTGGCCTGGTTTAAGTTATTACGTTTCATTATGGTACCCTAATGATAGACTGACTAGACGTATTGGTTATTATTTCACTGCAGCCCAGATCTCTGCTGCTGTTGCTGGGTTGGTGAGTGCTGGTGTCCAAAGAATTGATGGTGTTCATGGATTTTACGGTTGGCAATGGATGTATTTGATCTATGGAGTTATCACCATCGCCGTGGGTATTGCATTAATTTGGTGGTTACCTGACCGTCCATTCGCTGTTAAATCAGAACCTACCAGTGCTGTTAAGAAATTTTACCGTAAATTTTTCACCACTGCACATCCGTTAAACGATCATGATAGAGAGTTGCACCGTCTTGATTTAGAACATAGATACAAATTGTTGAAATGGACTTGGAAAGATGTTGCATTGATTATCACTGATTTACGTATCTGGCCAATTGTAATCATGTATTTTGGTGTTGTTGGTACTGGTTTCGGATTAGCTGTGTTTGGATCAACCATTATTGCAGTGAACAATCCTAGTTTGTCCTCTATCCAAGTTTCTTTATTGTATGCTCCAATCTGGTTATTTGATCTTGGTGGCATTTTAATAATGACACCATTTGCTGATAAGTTTAAACAACTTCGTCCGGTGATCTTCAGTTTTGCATGTACCATAATCATGGCTGGTATGTTTATCACCACATTTGCTCATGGTCCATGGAACAAATATGCTGGGTTGTTAATTGCTGGATTTGGATTGGGTCCAACTGTGCCAATTTGTATGAGTTGGTCTGGTGAAATATTTGCCAGGGATTATGGTGATGTTGGAAGTGCTGTGAGTGCTGCATTGGTTAGTGGATTGGGTAATTTGGGTTCCGTTACTGCTACCTATGCCTTGTATACAGGATGGCCTGCAGATAAAGCTAGATTGTTTAAATATTCCAATATGATGTTAGTGGTTATGTTGGGAGTTAGTATTATTGCTTCTGTCGTTTGTTACTTGATTAAAGACAAAGTAAGACAGCTGAGACGTGGGTAGAGAATTCCCTGTTTGTAGATAGTGGTTTGTTTAATTATTTTCCTTAATATTTTGTAATTAGATTGGACTAAAAAATAATAAACTAATTTGTAATTTTTAATTGTTTTATTTTTTCCCTCGTCTATTTGAATTCTTGCATATTACTAAATATTAACTACTACCAATTTCAATAATTATACACTCGTAGTCTTGTCAAAAGTAATTTCTTGTTATGTCTTTTACTTTGCAACTTACAAATACCTGGTAATGTTGGATACATAAGTCCGAGATAGGCTAGGAAAAAAAGGCGTTAGGGGCTAGCAACTATGCAGTTGGATAGCTTTATCTCCGATAAACCCACCTCGTTTAGTCGGCTATTAAAAATATAAATCTCGTGAGTATGACACATTGTTAGATCTACAACAAAAGAAAAATTCACTTTGTTTTATTTTTTTTTTTTTTTTTGAAGAAAGATTGAACATGCATGGTCATATTTCCTAAGTATGCTATTTAGATGTGGACACATTTCCGCGTTTCATTGTTTGGGTAAGTGGATTTAAGTAATTGTGCATTAGAATCCGTTATGAAAATAAAAAAATCTGAGACCTTCTTCATAACACACAAAAACACGATTGTTCAAAAAGTAAACTATGAATGCATTGAGCAATTTATCGCGGAAAGAAATACCCGGTAACGTATATTTCATCGTCCTATTTCATTTCAAGAGGTTGTTATGAACCTTTTGTATTGAGAAATATTAATAATGCAATGTAAGTGAAGGGGCCACACATAGTTTGTATCCAAGAGTCAAGAAAAAAAAAAATAAATCAATGGAAAAAAAAAAAAAAAAAACTGCAAATTGAAACCCGACGGAGCGGTAGTAAAGGCGGCTTGTGGGGAAAAATGTGTTCAATGCGTTTAATAATCATACATTTATTGCAGAATGAAACTGAAATACAGTCTCCGCAGTTGTGAACATACCAGGCGAGGAGGGGAGAGGGCTTCGATTCCCTATAGAAGTTCTATGCGAAGTGGATAATCCAGACGGGATATGAATCCATTTTCAATTTTCTGATTATAAATTTCCTTTAGTTTTGTATTGTAATTCTTAGTGTATATATTTTTTTTTCTTTCTTTTTTTCTTTTTCTTTGTTTTTGTTCCCCTTTTGTTTTATGTATGCATTGCTGTTTATTCCGTGTGTAAAATGACATTAAGAATTGACTATTTTTTTTTTTAGTTAAAAACCAAACACAATTCCTTAAATCTCCTCTCTATTTTTGTCTTCTTCAATTTTTGAGTTATTTCCTATAAGATTTACTAATTGAATTGGATTTTCCTTTTTTTATATTCTTTAATTTTTATATTCTTTAATTTTTTTTTTTTTTAATTTTCATTTCAAGAAACACCATGAAAGCAGCAGTAGTTCCAAACTCGGAAGAGTTAGTCAACTTAGCCGAAATCAAAGACATTCCGAAACCTTCCATTGCAGATGAGCAAATATTAATCAAAGCCAAAGCTTTCGCTATCAACCCTACCGACTGGAAACACATTGTTTATAGAATTAGTAAACCTGGGGATGTAATTGGAAGTGATGTCAGTGGTGTCGTGGAAGAAGTTGGATCTAAAGTCACCAACTTCAAAAAAGGTGATGTTGTCAGTTCTTTCATTATGGGAAATGTCTCACCTGTTTCAGGAGCCTTTGCCGAACACGTTGTTGCTTACCCTGGTGGTACAATCAAATATGACCATAGTTTAGATAACCCGGTCGATGTCAATGCCTCACTTATCAACTCATACGAAGGTGCCGCAAGTATTACCTTGGGTTTATCAACTGTGGGACAATCATTCGCACACTTTTTGAAACTTGGCAAATGTTCTCAACCTGGTGACTCAATCTTAATCTGGGGTGGTGCCACTGCCACTGGTGTCTTAGCTATCCAAGTTGCCAAATTAGTATACAAATTAAACGTTATTGCTACCGCTTCCCCAAGAAATCACGAATACTTGAAAGAGTTAGGTGCTGATCACGTGATCGACTATAACGATGCTGATGTTGTAAACAAGATTAAAGCTCTTGGTCATGTGAAGTTTGCCTTGGATACTATTTCCGATCCAAAAACATACCAAAAGGTATATGATGCTACTGAAGGTGCTCCAGAAGTTTACTTGGATAACTTGTTGAGTTTGAGTGCTGAGTCAATTACAACTAACCCAAGTAGACAAGGAACCGTTCACTTTGGCCATACATTGGCATATCTTGGTGTTATTAAGGAAAAAGACATGCTTGGTAATGTGTTCCGTCAAACTCCTGAACTTTACCAAGATTATAGTGAATGGTGGGACAATGTTTTACCAACTTTCATCAACAAACTCAAGCATACTAAGCTCAGAATAGTATCTGGTGGTTTAGAAGCTGCTGATGAGGCATTGAAGTTGTCTAGGGATGGTAAAGTTTCTGCTGAAAAGATTGTGTTTGGTCGTTAAATGTGATTTTGTGTATCATTACACCCAACGGTTAGTCCATGCTATTTGTATTTTGCAGGACTAACTCTATTTTATAATAAAAATACCAACTCCCAAAAAAAAATATAAACATATTAAGCAATACAACCAAAGACTCTTGTATTGGAAGAATATTACACTATTGTGACATCAATAGTTCCTAAGAAAGGAACGCCCCACACTTTTATTTCTATTCACACATAAACTTACATGTACACACAGACACATACATACACACACTCTCTATCTATCTCTCTATAAATTAGCAACTTCTTCACTTTCTATGGAAAAGGTGGTAAAGGATCTCTTGGTTCCACCTACTGGATTCAGCTTTTTTATCTCACCACTTGTACCATTTGCCACACCACGGGGTTCTTTATCAGATTCCCGGGTACCAATTAAATCCTTAACTTTAGAAATCCAAGGACGAGAAATAATCTTGTAACCATCATTTCCTTCACTATTTTTATCTCCTCCTGGACCACCACCAATATACTCCTCGAAATAATTCTCATACCCGTCATCCAAATCTTGGTATATGGGGAAATCATCTAGTGTCGACACATTTCGTTGCGTTTTAGTGGGGACCATAAGTTTCCTGGAAGGGGAGTTAGGAATCCCTACCAATTTACTCAACGTGGCATTGACAGAGAATGACGACTCGCCTTCAAAATGGCTATCCATCATTGATATCGTTTCCTTAAAATAAGGCATTTTGGACAACTCATTGGCATCGGCTCTGGCTAAAGGATCCCATCTCAAGCAACCCAGAATTACATCTTGCAAAGTATTAGCCTCTGGATGCTGAATCACATCTTCAATATTCATTCCAGGTTCAGATGGTAATTTCAACCCAAGTTTATTGGCCAAATAAACCGCATCGTTCCAGTAACCACCCAAGGGAACTACATAATTGGCATTTATAGTATTTGGATCAGGCACATATGGCGAACCAAGGATTCTCAAAATCTTCCAAATTTGATCAAACTCGTTGGAACCGGGGAACAAGGGAACAAAGTTAGCAATCTCAACAGCAACAGCACCAAACGCCCAAATATCAATGGGACGTGAATACCATTTCTGTCTAAGTAATATTTCTGGTGAGCGGTACCATCTTGTGGACACATATGCGGTGTATGGTTTGGTATTGGAAACGTGTCTAGCTAAACCATAGTCTCCCAATTTGACAATAAAATTATCATTTTTGCGATAAGGAGGCACCGATGCCTTGGATCCATAGAAATGCAATGTTGGGATCACCAAGATATTCTCAGGTTTGACGTCACGATGAAAATAGTTCCATTTGTGAATGTGTCTAATTGCACAAAGTAATTGGCTCAATATACTCTTCAAAGTTACTGGCGAGAACTTGATGTTCCTTCTCCCCCTAATCAACTGATACAAGTTCTGGTTCAAGGCTTCCATTGAAATATGCAATTGATACTGAACATCATCAATAAACATTTCATAGATTTGCACCAAACAAGGATGAGAAGGAATTGACAATATGAATTTAACCTCTTTAACATTAGCATAGTCCAGCAAAAGTGGTAACTTCTTCTTCATGGTTTTGATAGCAACAAGGTTAGACTGATTGCATTTGGAATCCTCTAATGGGTACAACAAGGTGCCAGTTTTGTCTTCATGCAGATTCAATAAATCGAATTTCTGGAATTTGAATTTTGCCAATTCTACAGTTCCAAAGCTACCGTTACCCAAGCTACTGATGGTTTGATACTTTCTGTGATAAGAATGAACGGTAAGATTTTTTGGCGGGGAATCACAATCGAGCGGGAATGAGTTGTGTTTTGACATCATTTTTTTTTTAAAAAAACAAACAGACCAATTAGAGTCAACAAGCCAAATATAAACTAAATGAAGATGATAAACCTGAATAAGAAGAATGAATCAAATAATGGGTTTCTTCTCTTTCTCTCGCTGTCTTTTCTGATTCTATTTTTTATTTTCTTTTTAGAAGATTGTTATCCATATATTTAAATGATATTGTGATGGCGGGTATTATTGATAATTTAAATTCTGCACTTTCTTTTGTGTGTTTATGTGAATGTGAATGTGTGTGTGAGTGTGAGTGTTTAAAGACAAGAACAAGAAAAAACGGAGACACACTTTTGCAACATTATATTTGTTTTTATTTTGTTTCTCACTCTTTATCACGCGCTTTACCGCCACTATGGTCAACACCACTACCACCACCACCACCACAACCACAACCACCAGAAAACAAACGTTTGTAGATTTCAAAGTTTACGCGTGTTGTCTGTCGATACACACATACACACATACACATCACCAACTACTACCATTACACATATACACATATTCAAGCATTATGCATATTACCAACTTTATATTTTGTATTGTCATTATGCATGATCACTAACTTGTAAAGGACTAAACGGTCAAGAACAATAACATAAATGTAACCATGTTAGAGAAAACCCTTGCAATTGTTTGTCTTCTTGGTTTTTCTTTTTTTATAATACTCCCTACATGGTATCTATTTTACTCTAAAAACAACCTTTTCAGCAGATAACTCATGGTTACGAGACAATTCCAAAGCTTCGTTCACTGAATCCAAACCATTGTTTAATACCCGCAAATTTGCATGTTTTATGTTGTCAATTACTTTTGGAATTACTTCTTTCCACCAGTTACTAAAATCTGTAATCAATTCCGGTGTTTGAACATAATGTTGGTTGAATACGTCTTTCTCTTTCACCAATGCTAAACAGGCGATGGTGTTACCCCAATGGACGTCATCTTTTCTGTTTGGATCTACAGTAATCGACCTATAATCTAAACCAGATAAGGAGTCCAAGTAAATTTCTGATGAATTTTCTGTAGCCTCATATGTCTTCTGGAATGTTTCTGGAGTTGAAATAATGTCTAGAGCGAATTTGATCTTACCAACTTTCTGGATCTTACTAGTCACATCGGGGTCATTGTAATCGTGAACATAATCAGCACCCAATGATTTCAAATATTCGTGGTTCTTGGGAGAGGCAGTGGTGACAACGGTCAAACCGTAAACCTGTTTAGCTATTTGAATACCCAAAATACCTGTTGCTGTGGAGCCACCCCAAATCAATATAATATCACCATCCTTCTTTTGTTGTTGAAGTTTCAAGTAATGTGAAAACGAAAGACCCACGGTAACTAATCCTAAATTAACACTGGCTGCCCCTTCAAAAGATTGAATAGTAGATGACTTCAAGTTTGGTGGATTATTCAAATCTTTGGTATACTTGATTGACGTAGCTGGGTTGACTGAAACATATTCTGAAAATGCACCAGTGACAGGGGATCTGTTCCCAGTAATAAATGTACTTACAGTGTCACCTTTTGCAAATCCTTGCACTTTGGAACCAACTTCTTCAATCACACCACTAACGTCACAACCAATAACATCATCTGGTTTACCCAATTTATATAAAATATGCTTCCAATCAGTTGGGTTAACAGCAAATGCAACTGATTTGATTAATATTTCATCTTCTTTGATAGTTGGTTTCGGAATGTCTTTAACAATTGCCAATTTATTTGGTTCCAGTGATCCAGATATAACAGCTGCATTTACCATTGTAATGAGGTCGAATTGGGCAAGGAAGGGAATTCTCCTCAATATGTTTTACATGAAGGAATGTGTGTTTATATATACATATATATATATGGTAGTGGGTTGTCAACAATGGAGCCACAATGATTAACACCAAAAAAATGTGATATTTCCACAGTTTTTTTTTTGATACTAAATTAGATTCACACTTTATGCATTTAAGCTTCTTTTTACGTACATAATGCTATACACCTACATAGTCCTCATTGAATTCTAAATTGTCTTCTTTCTCGCCGTTATCCTCATCATCGATCTCTGAATCGGTATCCCCTACTTCGCCGTCTTCATCTTCGTCTTCAGATGCTGAGAATTCAATCAAAAATTCTTTCGGATCTTTGGATGATTGGTTCCCTTCGTTATCAATATAATATTGGTAATTACCCGTCAGATCAACAGCGAATAGTAACTTTGGGTCAACTGTATAGCTACTGATTATGGTCTTCTGTGGGGTAGGAGTGGTTTCCTCGGTAATTATAGTTTCATCTCTGACGTATTTATTTGTTCTCGTGGCAATCAGATCTTGTGTTCTCAAAGTGAATCGATGGGTCAATGCACATTCTCTACCATAGCTACAATAATTCTCTTCTTCAAAATCTGGACAATTGGGTAAGTGCATAAATGGACATTTCTTTCCTCTGACACAAGATCCTCCCACAGCAAATGGTCTGCAGGTTAAAATTTCATAATTCGGATCATCATAATGCTCTGGTTTGAAGTGACGATATCGACAATTTGGATTTGTGCAAGTGCTATCTAAATAGTAGCGACAGACCGGTGTATTACCGTCATTTGGCGAATGCGAAAGCAAACAATCTCTACCAAAACACTTACCTGCTAAAAACAAAGGACATACCCTTATCATATCTTTATCATGGACATACTTACATAATGAACCTTTCTCACACATACCTAATAACAGTTGAAAGATCCCAAAGGAATTAGTGGGTGTTAGTACAATAGTTACAACAATCACTACAACAACAACATAATAAAATGCTAACCTATAAGATTGGAAACGGATACGTACCTGTATTTTGAAAATATTTACACACTTCCTTAGAGTGCCTTGATAGTGACGATGTTAGTATGCAAATAGAACATTCGACAGCACTTTTGCAACAGTGCTACCTTTTCCATTAATACGTACTTGCTGCTTGCTAATAACTTTTCCGGTCTAAATACCCCCGTGCTCTCGTTCCTCCTATATTGTATTCCATTCCAAACGCAAGTGTCTGGGTTAGTAAGTTGAAACATTGTTACTGGAACTAGTTTATAACCACCTTTCACCACTGAGTACTTGTCACCATTTATTTTAATTCGGTCAGAGCTTACGTAGCCTTTTCGCTGACGAGCTATCCTAGTTTTGAGTTTCTTTATTCTCCTCTGTTCGGTTACTTGCTTTTTTTTAAGTTCGATTTTCTGTTTTAATTTCTCTGCCTCTGCTTGATATGTGTTCATGTTGTATAATGAATTGCCTCCCGACGACTGAACACTTACATAACTATCCGATGAAGGTTCAGAACTATTTCCATCCAGTGACACTCCTTTATTCATAACTAGTTTCAAATTCCTAAACTTTCTTGGGTGTGAATGAGAGGCGGTGTGCTTATGATTCCCTTGTTGTGAATATTTCTGAACTCTTGCGGCATGTATTTCTTGTCTTTTTTTCAACGCTTGTTTTGTTGCTAGTGCTGCTTTCAATGAAGCAATTTCTTGATACTTTAATCGTAATGCTTCTTCATTTGGATTCGTGGATGACATGGTTAGTAATTCTGCGATGCGTGGTAATCGATGGGAATAATAGGTGATGATCTGTGCTAACTTTGATATTTTAATTTTTATCTTTTTTTTTTTTTCCTTGCATCGATGTTTTTTTTATTTTGGTTTTTGAGTCAAGTTTCTTTTTCCTTCTTCTCATTCAAGTTAATTGACTCATACTAACAAAACGAATCTCTTACTATAACACGAAGCAATGTCTAAAAACAAGTCAACTACTACATCCCAACTACTCAAATCTAAAAATGCATCACCGGATCCAATTGACAAACTGGTGAAGAAAAAGAATTTGGTTAACTTGCAAGATATTGAAACGATCCTAAATGAACTCGAAACTGAAGAAACCACCCATGATCCCCAGGTTAGAAGAGTTTGTAACTGTATGGCCAGAAGACATCCATTATTTGAAATAGCACCAAATTGTTTGAACTGTGGTAAGATTATATGTACAAAAGAAGGCTTACAACCTTGTTCCTTTTGTGGTGCCGATATCATTCCCACAAAGGATAAAGATGCTATTATCAAATTACTAGAAAAGGAGAAACAAGATTTGGTAAATCGAAAACAGCAGCCCACTATACAGTCTCAACCCAAGAACAAAAAGAAAATTGTTGTGAAAATGAATGCTGGTGAGAAATTTTGGGAAGCTCAAGATCGAGCTTTCAAGTTGGCTGAAAAGGAGCTCCAAAAGAGCAAAGAGTCAGATACTGCTTCTAAAGAGGCAGACACAGTCAATAGGAAAGCTGGATCATCATCGGACCAAACAAATTCGGATTTAGAAAATGCTAAAGAGCGATTGGAAACCTTATTAGATTACCAAGCTACAGGTGCGGAAAGAACTAAAATTATAGATAACGCTTCCGATTTTGAAATGCCTACACAATCGCTCTGGTTAACACCAGAGGAGAGAGCTTTAAACCTTAAGAAACAACAAAGGTTAATGAGGGAGGGCCAATTAAATAAGGATAGAAAGTCGCGAGGTGAAAGAACTGTGGAGATGTCAATTAAAGATGGGAAAGTAACTATGATTGAAAAATTTGTTACACACAAGGAAGATGCATCCCTTGAGGAAAAGCAATTAGAGGATTCCATAAAGGAGAAAAAACAGCAAGCAACAAGCACGAATGATACAGTATGGGACTATGATAAGGATAAACTCAAATGGGAGAAACCAGTTTATTTCACCACTGGGGAAACACGCAAAACAGCTGAAAATAACGATCCACACATAAAAAATAGAGTACAATTCTCCAAAGAAGAGACATCCGATTTGATAGCTACATTGATTAACTAGATAATGTATACATATATATATGACTCTTACCTTCTTCTCATTCTTTGTTTGAAACGCTTTGCTCTTGGGTCGTTAATCTTGAGTCTCTGGTAATTATTGGCCATAGGCATTCGAGTCTTTTTAATTGGACTCTCCGGTGCTGCATGTTTGCTTGTGTCATCGTCGTCTTCATCCTCATCTTCTGAATTAATATAAGCCTCGATATGTTTTCTTTCATTCTCTTCCATTTTGGTTACTTTATCCCGGATATTCACATTGTCCAAGGTTGGTTTCTCATCCACTGGACGCGGTGCCATCTTGACTCTCTTGGTCAGTCGTTTCTGGGTTTTCTTTCTTTTGTAAACACCCTGTTTCTCCTTTGCATTATCGTCATCGTCATTTTCATCGTCATTTGCATTTGCATTTTCATTTGCAATTCCATCTTCTGTTTGGTTTTCATTTTCATTTGATTTGTCCAAGTTTTCAACACCTTGGTCAACTTCCTCCATTTCTAGAGTTTCTGCTTCTTGTATGGCACTTTTATACAAATCAGCTAATCTCTTTCCTATTCCTCTTAGTGGTTTCATTGGAGAAGGAGATACTTGAAAATCGACAACAGCCGTGATATTTCTACCAGAAGTTGGAGTATGTGGGGTTCCTTTTCTATAGCCAGGCGAAAATCCAGAAAAATCAATTGCTTTGGGTTTGGTTGGCGTTGCAAACAATTTAATCCTATTCTTAGTTGGTGTTTCTGCCGTGATTCTTTTAACTGGGGACTCCGGGGGAGGCATAGCCATTTTCTGTGGTGATGAAGGCAAGTTGGTGTTGGTTGATTTGTTTTTCAATGGTGATGACTCTGGTGGTGTCATCTTAAAATCAAATATTGACAACACCCGTCCATTCGCCTGAGGTGTTGGTCCCAACTCCCCCTTTGAATCAAATACATTCTTCCGTACTGGTGACTGTGAATCTACTTGTTTCTTAGTTGTTGGTTGTTTACCCAGTTTAATAGCTCGGTATAATGAGTACAATTTATGGATTTCTGAATTTTCTTTGATATCTGTTTTTGATGGCTGCCTGTTGTTTAGTTTTCGGAACGCATATTCCCATTCTTTAATCTTCTGTTTCACTTCAACTATATCCATTTTCACTCTTATTGGTTGTAATCACTTGACAATTTTATTGGTGGATGTAGCTATGGTATCATGAAAGATTCATCTAAAACAAGACTGACGCGAAAATTGTCACTTTTTTGTATGTTTTTTTTTTTGTTTCATCATTTTAGTTATTGTACATTACGCGTATGTGTCTATATTCCAACTGGTAGCGATATATCTATTTACAAGTTTTCCACAAATATAGTAGCGTCGTTTAACCATGGAGCCGTAGTATAAGAGTTTTTAATATCTAGCATAGTTTTCTTTAAAGCTGCCTCCTCGTTTTCTGAATTCAATTTATTACCATTTTTCTCAAAGTCGTCAATAAAAGAATACCCAGAAGGGTTAGACCAGTATTTGGTGAAAAATGTTCTCAATGCATCTCTATTATCAACTTTGGATAAGAATATAAGACTTGTGACCCAGAAGTAGACACGATCTTTATTGCCACTAATAGACTGTATAAGTGCTTGGAATTCTTTCCAAAATTTGTCCCAATTCCCAACTTGACCATAAGTGTACATCATTTGCTCTCTCAACCAAAGGGGGAAACCACCATGAGGAGCATTTCTCCTTATTAACTCCTTGACACTTCTTTCTATTCCTGTATCCTGTTCTACCTTACCCACTACCGGTTCAAACTCCCCTTTTGTATCAATAACTTTGTGAATACCTGCTGCATCCAATTGATTATCGTAGTTTGACTTACAGGTGAGACTCCATAAGAGTGCATTGAATTTATCAATAGAGAAAAGCTTAATTGTGTCCCCGGTGAAATTTGTGACATCGGAAACAAACAGGGACAATTTATCCAATTTCTCTGTAGGAGTGTAGTAGTCGCCAGTATCTGCTAAAAATTCCATGTATTTGATAACATCATTGGTAATCTCCATGGACCAATCAATACTCTCCTGTTGAGCCAATGATAATGACGAATATTTATCCATGAAAATACATTCTACTTGGTCTGCCGGTACTAGTTTTGCATCGACCAAGTTTAGAACTTTATAAAAATTAATTTTTGCATTGTATTCCTGAACTGAATTTCCTCTAAAGATAGTATCAAATTCTTTCTTGAACTTTGCAAGTGATTTAGTCTTTCCATTCTCGATAAGCTCATCGTGAACGGCTTCCAATTGGGCGGCATTGAAATTTCTAGTTGTGGTATGAAATTGTCTCTTGATCCCATAAAAAATATCATCTTCGTCCATGTTGTTGCTGTATCTACTATGTTCATAATCTGGTACTTCGGAGTAAAGTTGTTCCAAATTTAATTCTTCTCTCCTTTCTTTAGTCAACATGTGAATAGTTATTCCATCAACTCCTGTATCACAACTAACCCAAGTGTTTGTTCCGATACCATATGTGCTGTGGGTTGCTGGAGGTCCTCTACTCACTCTCTTGGCTAATCTTCTCCTAGCGACCTTACCAATGGAATTTGAATTCATTCCTTCTACGACAGGCAAACGGTCATGGTGGTGTTTGATGTAGTGCTTCAATTCATATGCCGCTTTATAAAGATGTTTCTCGGATTTCCCAGACGCCAAAAGTATATATTTGTCATAGCTTTGCACTGAAACACTTTTTGGATGGTCTACTGGTAACGTCGCTAAATCAAACACCTCGATATCCACCAATCCATATTCTTCCGCAAGTAAATGTACAAATTCTGATAATGTCTCTGGTGAAGATTCAGGTAATTCTGGAAGCTCTATTTTATTTATTTCAGGGGCTTGTGGACTGCTTTCTTCTCTTAAATACCATGGAATACCCATATCTACCTGTTCAACTTTCTTGTCATCTTGACAGATGAATGAGGTTTGATGAATAGACCGGGTCACAATTCTAAAGACTGATCCCCCATATATATGTCGACTCTTTGGGATAGCACGATGTAATGACCTCCCTTTTGAAATCATTTTTTTAAAATTAAAGGTACAAGGTATTATTATACGGAAACTAATCTCTAGATCTTGATTCACTATGAAGGTTGAAAAAAATAAAAAAAAAAAAATCCAGAAAATAAAATCAATTTAGAAAACTTTGTCACTAGTGCACTACCTACAATCTTGACATGAAGAAAAAAAAAAGTACCATGAGAGATGCTCATCTGCTCGTGTTAATTTTATCATCACTTGTGTTACCACTACTAATATTACAATTATCAAGTGACAAATATGGCTAAGCTAGTGCATAATGTGCAGAAGAAACAGCACAGAGAAAGATCTCAAATTCAAAGCAGAGAAAGATATGGTTTATTGGAAAAGAAGAAAGACTATAGATTGAGAGCTGCCGATTATCACAAGAAACAGGCAGCTTTGAAAGCATTAAAGGAAAAAGCAAAGTTGCATAATCCAGATGAATATTACCATTCTATGACAAAGAAAAAAACCGATGATTCAGGAATACTTATTGCCGATAGAGGAAATGAAGTCTTATCAGTTGATCAAGCAAAGTTATTAAAGACACAAGATGTCAATTACATACGAACTATGCGTTTGAGTGAGATGAACAAGATCGAAAAGGAAAAGAAAGGGAAACTATTTGCTGGTCTGGGGAAACATACTGTGTTTGTTGATTCCATACAGGATCAAGAGTCATTCAAACCAGAAACTTTTTTCAATACAGATGAAGCGTTAGTGGGTAATAGGGAAAATAGACTTCGTTTAGAACAATTGTATGACAATGCAGGGCTCTTGAAACTGAATGGGTTGGACCTTGATGAGAAGAATAATCTTGATATGAAGAAATTGAAACAATACAAACTTTTGCAAAGACGATTGAAAAAAGAACAAGAGTTACGAGAAGTTGAATCCATAATGACGAATAATTTAGAGAAGATGAAAAAGGGAAACAAAAAGAAAGTCACTGATTCTAGTGGTAAAGTGCATTTCAAATGGAAGAACCAACGAAAAAGATAATCTATACTTGTATAAAAGGAGTATTAATATATATATATATATATGTACGTGCATTTATATGACATGGTATGGAGTGAAGAGCGGTGACGTAATTTTTCAGTCTTCGTTGTTTAGACTTCTATTGAGGTAATCAACAAATAAGGGGACGATTCTATCAACCTCTACGGATCTCATTCTGTTGAGACTAATATATGATCGTCTGATTCTTTGTAATTGTGCTGTACTAGCAGTTCCTGTAGGGATGGAGATGACAAATCCATTCTCTATCGTCACGTCTCCAGGGGTAATTTGTTGCTGTTGAAGGATTTGGGACACCACTTCTTGTGTCTTCTTATCTAATTCTTGTAAAAATGAGTTCCCCGATGTTGATTTCACCAAGGTAGCTGCATTCGGTGGTGCAGCTTTTTTCAACACCAAAGCATTCCAAATATCATCCATGGGAAGAGTTTCATCTGGATCCTGAGAAAGAACACTGAACAACGGAGAATCCCATTTGGTATCACTGTTTGGTTCTTCGTATCTCATTTCCAACTGCTTCATTAAAGCGGGATCCCACTTGTTTTCTGGTTTCTCTTCATTCCATTTGATACATTCATCAATTGGAGCTATAACGTGGATGACACAATGGGGTGTAACATTACCCTTAGCCTCACAGTATAGTTGGTATCTAAATCCTTTGATATAGGATAATGCGTCCAAAATGACAATGTTATTTCTCGAAATATCTCTCTTTATAGCAGAAATTTGTGATCCTCGTGCAAGTTTCTCTTTGTTTGAGTCGCGATATATATCATGGTCTATACCTAATGTTTCATCCGAGTGGTAAATAACTTTATAATTATGTCCTGGTTCTGAGTTTTCCTTGGCTCTTGAAATTCTGCTTTCAAATTCTGCTTGTAATAATTTAGCCCATTTTGTCTTCCCAGAACTTGGGAATCCGGTGAATAAAACTAATGGCATGGAGACGAGATGAGTGAACAGGAAAGTCTTTGCTAACTAATATAATTCTTGATTATATTTTTTGAATTTTCCTTTATTTTTTTTTTTTTTTTTCGTTTTCTTCTCTTCTGATGATCTGAAAAATGTGTGCATTATTCACACCTAATATTGATTTATATTGACTTGCGATTTCCTACAGACAATAACAACAAGAACAATAACGTCAACGATATGTCATTTGTCCCTCGAAAAGTCTTTCCGAGCTATAATATCCCCTTAAACAATTTCAAAGGTCATCATCAAAAAGCCCTTTCGAAATTTGGACATCTTGCTCCTCAATTAGATATGGTGATTGAAGTGCGAGATTGCCGTGCTCCTCTTGCAACAACCAATGTTTTATTCGATAGAGTCTTGGTGGGGAAAAAGAAACTCATTCTATATAGTAAAAAGGATTTATCGATTTTGAAGACAAGAGTGCTTGATAAATGGCATAAACTGAAAAATGAAGAATATATGTTTATTGATTGCCGAAGCCACAAAGATGGCCAACGAGTCATCGACGAAATCAAAAACTTGTATGACAGTATGGAACAGCCACCGCCATTGGGATTACGATCAATGATTATTGGAATGCCCAATGTGGGTAAATCAACACTCGTCAACACGTTAAGACAAGTTGGGCTTAGTGATGGTGATAACGCAGTGTCATCGAAGATTCGGAAAGTGGCAAGAACTGGGAACCAACCTGGTGTTACAAGAAACACTAGTGAAATTATCAGACTTTCTCGAGATCCTGATATTATGGTCTATGATACACCTGGGGTGTTCTTGCCTACTGCCAAAAATGTGGAAACGATGATGGCTCTAGGGTTGGTGGGGTGCATTCACGATTCCTTTATCGATCCAGTCATTTTGGCAGATTATTTGCTATTTGTATTAAACTTGCAAGATCCTTCAGGTAAGTTGTATTCCGAGTATCTCGACCATCCCACTAATGATATATACGAGCTCTTAGATGGCATCGAAGCAAAGAGAACAACTGGTAAAAAGAATAGAAAATATGACGAAGATGGATTGGCCATCCATTGGATCAGTAATTGGAAAAATGCAAAATCCCAGAAATATCGTGGGTTATTTGATATTGAAGCAATTAAACAAGGAAACGACAAGACGTTTTCCGATATCATCGAAGAAGAAAGGGAGAGAATTGGTGCAACAAATGTGCAAAAGAGACTTACAGATAGGTTTGGTGAAGATGGTACGTCTACTGCTAAACATAGGAAAAGAACTGCCAAGGACAGGGAATTTGATCTGAAAAATAGACTTTTCAAGCTTTAACCGGCTAATAAATCCTCGATATCAAAGTATTCATCAAACTTACCGTCATTAGGTTGTTGACCAAACGCGGCATTATAAGCTCGCTTTTTCTTATCAATCTTGGTTTGGGTCTTATACTTGATATCCAACCTATTCTGTAAATTTAGTGCGATCTCAGTTGCATTCTTATGATCACTTGTATATAAAAACTTTTCTGGTGCATCCAATATAGAGTCCAAATTAAACAACGTGTGTTTCTCTCCAGCAGAAAGGTGCTTTTCAACGAATTTGTCGTCTTGTAGAAAATCTTGAAGAGATTTCGTCAGCATTAGTGATCCAAATAAAATTTTCTTCATATAATGATTGAATCTTCTAGTTGCTGGATTCGATGAAAGCAATATTGTTTGCATGCTAGTATCAGCTGTTATAGGAGCACTTCCTGGTTCAGATTGGGTAAGCCCTATTTTCGCATTATCTAGCACGCTTGGATCGTAGCCCGAATCGTCGTTGCGCAACTTTTTACTTGCAATAAATTGTTCCATTAACCCGTCTACTGATCCGTCCTTTGACGACTCTTCCAATTTTGGGAAACGTCCAATCTTTTCATCCTCTTTCATTGCAATTCTAACCAAAACTAAAATATATCCCCTTGTTTCTCCTAGTACGACCTCTCTTGGGAAAGCAACACATACTTGTACTTCCGCATTTTTTTTGGCCACATATCGGACCAACGCGAGATAGTTCAAGTCAATCATTGCCCTCACCAATGAATTATAACTAAGGCTATTATCCTCCAGGCGTTTCTGACTTGGGATAACATATAAACTCTCGTCTGTTAAATAAGCAAAAGGAAATCGATCCTTTTCATAAAAGCTAAGAATGTTAATACTAGGTGATGTTTCTAAGGTCGCTACTTCATTGAATTCCGGGCTAATCGCTAGAACGTCTCGGTTTGAATATTTAAAGCCTTGCGTACAATTGGCTCGTGAAACAGGTGTGTTTTCTTGTTTAACAGTTCCTTCTTGGGAACCTTGTTCTGCAAGTCCTGTTTCATCATCATCATTGTCGTCGTCGTCGTCGAAACCAGATGTTTTCTTGATATAATACTGGGTTGACGTCACGACTCTGGTTAGTTGATTCAGTTCAGGGTCAATGTAGTATCTATGTCCATGAACTGGATTTTGAACTCTCATCCCTGGGTAGACTTGAATTTCTAGGTGAACATTATTGCTGGTTTCTTCCCCAATACTTCCAAGCCCTCCCAACCCCAAATATCCTTCTGTGAAGCATTTTGGAGCAACTAATTTAAGAGGCGGTCCAACATTGACCATTTTTGTAAAGTCAATTACCATGGAATTCCTCAATATCTTAGATACATCGTCCAATACTGCTCGTGTAGCTTGATTGTTCTTATTGGTGTTCGTTATCAAGGATAAGGTAATATTTACAAGGTGATTCTCAGTCATCGTTTTGTATAACAGAATTCTTTCCGTATCTCCCACAGGTAGTAATCCATTGGTGAATAAATATAAATTTCTAACAAACTTGTTATTTATATTTTGGGAGAATAAGGCCAATGCTTTGCGCAACGCGTCAACCAAATCGCATTTCTCTGTCACACCCGTATCAGCTTCATGAAATCGAATCGAATCAGTATAGTATGCTTTAACTTTACTCAATGAAAGAGGGGAATTCTCATAATACTCGTCAATTGAACTCCCAGAATATAGTATCAAGGCAAATCTGTCAGGTTTTCTATTTTTGAGCAACTGTTGCATGAAATATCCAAATATATACCTCAATGCTCGCTTGAAATCAGATTCAGTTTCTTCAGGACCAACACAGTCCATTGATTTGGATCCATCTAAAACGAAGATGGTATACTCTTTAGACATGTTGGAATCTTAAATAGTGTGGGTGGAAGTTGAAGCTAACACTGCATAAATGTGGTACCATAGAGTGCGAGATTCTTGGGCTCGATTGTTTATTAAGATTTTTTTTTTTCTTATTATCATTACTATCATTCTTACAACCATTATTTTCTGGTTCTTTTGTCCCATTCTGCATCAAACAAAATTAATTTACGCACACCAAAATTTTTCGCTCCAAAATATTTGAAAATTTTCAGAACAGTAAATCTGAAGTTTTCACAAACCAAACCGCTTCCCACACACACACACACATACACACAGACAGACATTGATGCTACGATTTAAACCTAGTGTGCGGTCGCTAAGCACTTCTTTGACTTTACTCAACAAGCAGAACTACTCTAAAACTTTACTACTTCCAAAAACAGCATTTGGTCCAAAGATCCCTAGAGGTGAGGTAAGAGATTCATTGATTAAACAACTGTCCCAAGATTTATATGAATGGCAGCAGTCAGCAAACGGTGCCAAACCACTGTTCACTTTGCATGATGGCCCTCCATATGCTAATGGTGACTTGCATTTAGGTCATGCTTTGAATAAGATCACCAAAGATATCATCAACCGTTACCAATTAATTTTCAAGGACAAAAAGATTAATTACCGTCCAGGATGGGATTGTCATGGGTTGCCTATTGAAATGAAAGTTGAATCATTGGGTAAAAAATATGAATCTGCTGTTGAAATTAGAAAAGCTTGTAGAGAATGGGCTCAGACAATGATTAATAGACAACGGGATCAATTCCAAGAGTATGCAATCATGGCCAATTTAGAAGACCCATACATTACAATGGATCATAAATACGAAATAAACCAGTTGAAAATATTTGCCAAGCTTATTGCAAATGGATTATTGTCGCAACAATTAAAACCCGTATGGTGGGGGTGTGATACTCAAACTGCTTTGGCAGAAGCCGAATTGGAATATAACAACAACCACAAATCCGTTGCAATCTATGTCAAATTCCCAGTAGTAAGTGGGGATATTTACAAATTCATCAAGTCTAAAGGTCATGATGTTCAAATTGGCGACTTGAAATTGTTGATTTGGACTTCTACTCCTTGGACTATCCCGGCAAACAAGGCTATTTGTGTCAGCAGTGAGATGACGTATACTTTGATCCTGAATGGTAAGGAGACTTTGGTGGTTGCAAAGCCGTTGGCTGAAGAAGTTTTGAAGATTGACGACAGTTTCCATTTATTAGATATAGAGTTCCCCGGTTCCATTATTGAAGGTAGTTCCTATGTCAACCCCGCTGCTCAAGATTCCGTCCAGCATCCCGTATTGCATGGTGATCACGTTGTTGACACTGCAGGTACAGGGTTAGTTCATAATGCGCCATCTCATGGTAGAGAAGATTACCTTGTTGGTAAGAAAAATGGATTGGTGATGGATTCGATTGTGGACAATGCAGGCAAGTATATCGTGGGTGCTTTGGCCCCTGGTTTTAAGGAATTGGGAGACGCCAAAGTCACAGAAATTAGAACCAATGTGATATGTGCAAACATATTAGAGGCTAGCGGTATGCTTTTCCATCTCAATAAAAAATTTACACATTCCTATCCTTATGATTGGAGATCCAAAACCCCTGTGATCCAAAGGGCTACTCCGCAATGGTTTGTCAATGTTGAGAAAATCAAGCCGTATGCAAGTGAGGCATTATCCAAGGTTAATTTCTATCCTGAGTCTGGTATCAAAAGATTAACGCTGTTTGTTGAAAATAGAAATGAATGGTGTATTTCTCGTCAAAGAGTGTGGGGTGTTCCCCTTCCAATAGTGTACCGCAAAGAGTCCGGTGAGCCGATTTTGGAAACTAGTGTTATCAATCATTTGGTGCAGAAACTCGATGAGTATGGTACTGATGAATGGTTTGTTGTTGAAAATGACGATATATCTAGATGGTTACCTTCCAACATGGACGGCACCAAGTATTACAAGGGAAAAGACACCATGGATGTTTGGTTTGATTCAGGTACATCATGGAGTACATTGAGACCTGAGTTAGACGAATGTGGTGAATCAAATGAACCTTTAGCAGATGTATATTTGGAAGGCAGTGATCAGCATCGTGGTTGGTTCCAATCCTCACTTTTGAACAAGATTATTTATTCTGGAGAAAATGGATCTGTGTTTAAAGCGGTTGCACCTTTCAAGACTGTCATCACTCATGGTTTCATCACTGATGGAAAGGGACAGAAGATGTCTAAATCTATTGGAAATGTGTTCTCCCCTAAAGAAGCTATGGAAGGTTGCAAGAAACCACTTACTCCGTATCTTGGTACCGATGGGTTGCGATTATGGGTTGCATCATCCAATTACAAACAGGATGTTAGCTTTACCCCAGAAGTTTTGACAAGAGTTTCTGATATTGGAAAGAAATATAGAATCACATTCAAGTTTTTATTAGGTAATCTCCATGATTTTACTGAACCTGTTGCATATGACCAAATGACTAACTTGGACAGATATATTTTACACACCTTGTACGAGTTGCAAAGTTCCTGTTTAGCATTTTACGATGAATTCAATTTCTCGCGTGTCGTCAGTGCCATGAACACGCATGTCAATTCCGTTTTGAGTGCCATCTATTTCGATGTGTCAAAAGACTGTCTTTATACCGACAAAGCCAGTTCCCTCAGAAGAAGATCTATCCAGACGGTTCTTAATGAAATCATGAAGGTATACTTGGGATTATTAGCCCCTATTCAGCCATTGTTAACGCAAGAAGTATGGTCGCAGTATGCCAAAATTGTCGACTTGAAAGAGGACTCGGTATTTAAGGTGGATTCCACATTCCACAGAATGCCAGAGACCTATAATAATACATCACTTAATGATTCATTTGCAAACTTTTTCGAGCTACGAGACGAAGTATTTAGAATCATTGAAAGATTAAAGGAACAAAAAGTATTCAAAAATAAAATGGAGCTTGAAATTTTGTTAGCTCTGAATGAAGATTCAAGAATACACAAATTCTTAAAGGCAAATGAATCCTACCTTGAAGATATATTTTTAGTATCGAGTGTCAAATTGTTGACCGATGGTGAACTCGACTCGACATTTGAGTTGGATGGTGAAAATGTTCTGATCAAAGTTCACCATTCTCAAAACTGTAAATGTCCTAGATGTTGGAAATATACCGCTCTCGTTGAAAATGAGTTATGTGGTAAATGTGAAGATGTGGTAAAAGAATTAGATTAAACAAATGTGTATATTTATACTTAGAGTACATGTAAATAGAAAATGAAAAATGTATGTAAACCTGCACTTTTTTATTGAACAAGTTTGAAAAATATACTACATTCCACAAAGCCGGAGAAAGTAATCCACAACCAACAACAGCAAAAAAAAAAAAAAATATCAATAAACAAACCTAAATTGAAAAATCAAAACAAACAAACAAACAAACAAGTTTTAAGCACCAATTGGTTTTGTTTTATATTCTTTTTTTTGTCCACAAAAATCTACGTTTCTATATGTCGTCCGCTAGAAAAATTGCTGCTTATTTGGATAGAAAGGAAACCATCACCCAACAGTACATCAGCTTGAGCGATTCCTACAGTACAGAAGAGGATTATGCTGGTTTAATCAATGTATTTGAAATGTTAAAGCACTTGGATGAGTTGGTTTACGAGTACAATGTTTATAAATCCTACCTTGACGCTTCCAAGAATCCAATATCCATAGCTGAAAAAAACGAAATGCTCGAATTGGAGAAATTGATTAAAGAGTTGGAGGATGAGACCAGTCTCTCGTATTTAACGGAGAATGCTTCGAGATTGGCAATTGTACGACGAGAATTGTTTGAAAATGCCAAAGAAGGTGGTAGATTGCTCCAAGGACAAGTTATTGAACCAAGTATTCCATCGCGCTTGGTATCAAATACAATGACGTCAGAATCAGCAAACGCAGGTTCAAGAGTAAACACAATGAGCCACTCAACCGTTAAAACTTTACCGTCTATGAGATGTATCACATGGTCTAAGAGAGCAGCACAGATTGTTTTTGAAGCTAGTAATGTGGAGTCACAGCTAGCCAAAGATAAAACACAATACATTGCAACTCATTTTCAAGATGAGTTCCATTGTAATTGTAATAAAGATTTCGCTAGGTATTTGTTGTTACATTATATTGATGGAGAGGCATATGGATTCAGAGAAGCTTTTGATGAGGCGTACACTAACAACTACCATCCGGTACTAGAGAAGCGTATGGAATTTATCAAACAGGAATTGAGAGAAAATGGTTCTGAATCTACCCCACCTATCCCAGACTATGTGGCGAAATTCGGGATTTTCTTGCGGGAAATATTCGAGAGGACTTATGGAAAACCCACTGAACCTCCTGAAAACTATCAGTAAGAGGGATAATCCTACAATTCGTAAGAACATTCATAATGATATATTTACTGTGACAATAATAATAATAATATTAATAATAATATTAATAATAATATTAATAATAAGTGATAATAATAATAATACATAAAGTAAAAATAACCTATTTCTCATCTCTTTCCACTCATTAATTGGGTTAACAATTGTGAACTAGATGAAGGGAGACCAGAACCTACAGAACTAGAAACTTCTGCTGGAGCGCCAGCTACTTTAGCAAACAACCCTGGAGGTGGAGGAGTTGAGGTATTTACACGATCAGCAATCTTCAATGTATTCAACTGTTGTTGTTGAATCTGTTGCTGTTGGAGTTGCTGCTGGTGTTGCAATTGAAGCAATAAAAGTTGCTGTTGCGCTTGTTTTTGTTGTTCGTCATTCTTTTGTTGTTGCAATTGAGCTACCTGTAAGCCTGGAGTGTGTTGTTGTGGTTGTGGTTGTTGTGGTTGCACCTGCAGTTGTACCTGTTGTGCCTGTTGTTGGCGTTGTAACATCGCTTGTTGTTGTGTGATTGGGTGGTTTTGGTACGCCAAATGGTAATTCTTGATTGGTCTTAAAAGAAATCTTTCAATGACTTGGCGTGCAATTAATTTCTCGTCCTCCACCTTAGTGTCATTTGTGAAATCCCCCTTGAAATTGAACAATGGCAAAATCTCTCCATTATCAAAATTCTTAAAGCGAACATTTCTGATATCATCCAAACCACTCAATTCTTCAGTGGTTGACTCAACAAATTTCAACACTGAATTATCGTCCAAGTCGATATCGTCAGGTGCAGCCGCATTGCTAGACTTGGTTGTCTTCGTACGTGGCTTGACATCCTTCTTCTGTTGTTGTTTCAAATCACGAGAAATTTCCCCTAATGTTGGGAATGCTGCAGAATTAGCCAACGGAATATTGTTATTGACAGATGGGGAATTGCTTCCAGATGTTGTACCTGTAGCAGCCCACTGAGCCGTCGATGGTAAATGTTCCTTGTGAGATTCATGAATTGCTTGTTGTTGCTCTTGTTGCTGCTGTTGTGGTTGTTGCAGTGTATATGCTGATTGTGGTTGCAGTTCATCATCTGAAATAGTATGTCCCAAATGATGATGTGTTGCAGAATCTTCTCCAAATGAAGTAGTATGACTTCCTGTCGTCATACCCATCTTGATACCCTGTTGAGTAGATAAATCTTTTCTGGTATATGAGTCCGCTTCTTCGCCTGGTTCGTGCAAAAACATACAATTTGGATTTGGACATGGGTGACCTCTCAAATAAGATGAACAATACTTGGTTGTACCATGAGCTGCTCTTAAGACTCTTCCATCACATAATGACCCATCCAACTCGGTGATACATTTCAACGCATCCTCTTTCCTAGCAAACGTGACATACACTACCAATCCAGGATTTTGGTGATGGTGAGAAGTTGTTTGCGGGTTGGGTGATTTCTTATTAATCACAATTTTGGAAATCTTGCCATATTGACCAAAATACTTATCAGATCTCAATACAGAATGCAAATCATCTGGATTACAAGGAGGGTTCAACCCTGTAACATACACCAAATTTTTCTGAACAACTCTCAATCCAGCCAAGTGTTTCTTGTTAGCCATCTCTGTTTCCTTCTTTTCCTTCTCCTTTTGTTTCTTTTCACGTTCTCTCTTCTCTTTCTTCAATTGCATCAACTTGTATTCCTCAGTACTGACAGTCTTATACTCAACACTCTCGTCATCATATAATCTTCTACATCCTGGACATCTCCCATTAAGCTCAGGATTTTGTCTTATATTATTATAACAGAATTGACAAATTTGATATCCACAAGGACATGGTTTAAAATTCTTATCGGAAATATCCATTTCTTCAACACATAATGGGCTATAAAAAAAAATAGAAAAAAATAGGCAGTTAGTAAAAAATCGTTCAAACACCACTATTGGTTACCAAATCAACAACCAAAAAAAAAAAAAAGAAATAAGAATTGTACATACCAGTATTCTTCTTCATCATCACTAATGAAAGTATCGTCGGCTTGAAACATTGTATTTAATTCTTCGATCTAGTATTAAAATAATTATCTATTGGTGATTAATTTTCTAAAAGGTGGGTTTGCCTTCAACAGAATGAAAAGAGATTTTTGATCAAGACCAAAGAAAAAGAAAAAAAAAATACAGTCTAAAAGGAGAAACAAAAAAAAAAGAGTGGTCGTGTATGATGGTTGAGAAGTTGATTGGGTCACGTGATTGAAGGTCTACATTATATATCACCAACAAGTATCTTAAACTAGGAATCGTGTAGAATTCAAGAACAAGTTTTCAAAGGTATCTCTTAATGCTATGGAAATTATCCTTTAGTAAACGAACCTATTATTGAATTTACGATAGTATTTCGTAAAATATTTACACCAATTTCAATTGAAACTAACCAAAACAAGACTTTTTAATATGATTAGGATCATAACTCTAAATTTCATCAAATATGTCTTGTTTTCATGCCTATGAACTCAGATATTAACAGTTTTGTCTATTTCATTAGTGTTTGTTAATTTATATTCCTGTACGCAAGGCAACAAATATGCGTTACATTAATTATTATTTTTTTTTTTTCACCTTCATTCGTTTTTTTTTTGTATCGTAGTTATCATCAACTTTATCTACATCAAGTGATCTCAGTCAACAACCAAACAGTTGACTTTCGTTTTTAGTGATTGATATTTATTAGCTGTGATCATGTCGTTTTTTGTGGAATTATGGGAATCAGTGTTTACACCCGGTACTACACCAGCATTGAAAACCGCTACTCATGTCTCATTCATTTTGCTACTCATGTCTCTTAGCACTTTAATTTATCTTACCAGATCAATTCATTTTTTCAATTTGTTTGTGATAGCAGTCTTATTATATGGTACTGTCTTCTGGTTTATCAATGAGTTAGAACAAGTCAAATTAAAATCGAACGAAGAGTTGGCAAACAAGGAAACCGAAACAAAGCAGGAAACCGAGACAACTGCTGCAAGCACAGGTGTTCCAGATCAGACTAAAGTCACCAAGAGAAAAGTTTAATATTGTTTATTTGTATATACGGGTCATAGATTAATTTGTTGTTGTTAATATAGAAAGTTTACAAACATGAATATGAGGGCATGTAAAACAAAACCACACACAAAAAAAAAGGAATATTTCATACAATTCTGCACCGACCACGTAATTGATATATTTTCCCATATCACACACATGAGTTTCAGAGATGCCTTCCAAAAGTATATTGATCACCCTGAAAAACACAGTATAGTCGAATATTATGACGAAAATGTCATTATCATCAAGGATATGTTCCCCAAAGCAACACGACATTTGTTAGTCATACCAAGGAATCCCATAGTTAGTAAGACGCATCCACTTGACGCGTTCAACCAGAATTATGACGGCTATACAGGGGAAGAGCTCTATGAATTGGTTCTCACTTACGTCGAGAAGGCGAAAGACATGATAATAGATGAGTTGTTTGAACATTCCAACTTGAAAGACAAACTGCAATTAAGTGAATTTAGAAATAGCTTCATAAAAGTTGGGGTTCACAGTATCCCATCATTGAATAATCTCCATGTTCATGTTATCACAAAGGATTTTCATTCTCCCAGGTTGAAGAATAGAAAGCATTACAATTCCTTCAACACTAAATTTTTTGTTCCATTTGAAGAGCTCAACCCATTACATAACGCAGAGTATAACGACCTCACGAATTCGGAAGACAGTTCAAGTCACCCCGAGTCAGTTAACTCAAGCCAGAAGGAAAATCAGCCAACTTTCATTTCACACGAGAGATCGAAGGAGGCTAATGAAACAATAATTAAGAATACGCCGTTAAAGTGTGCTTCATGTCCTGTTATATTTGGAAATCTGATGGTCAAGTTGAAAGAACATCTCAAGAAAGAGTATGAGAAAAGATATAGCAAATTTATTGACCCCAAAATTTTGGTTCCCAATGGAATCAAAGATTCAAAGTCATAGATGTAGATATGTAATATATTAAATTGGTAGAATAACAACTACTTAGCTTACAAAATAGATGAGCCTTACAATGTTTCTATTTTCAAACAGAGAACTAGCAAAATTATTTGGCACTGAAAAAGATTTTGATCTCTCTCTCTATCACTTCATGAAAAAAAAAAAAAAAAATCAAAAAGCCAAACAATATACAAATAGACGCAAATCAGGAACTACACTAACCAGCTACTTTCCAGCTACCTGTTCCAATGGACAACCCCTTACTATCACACGAACGTATAGAGTTCGATGGTGACAAAGGATCACGAAACCCAATTCACGAACCCACACCGTCATTACTTTACAATATTATAACATACATCAAAACATTGATGCTTTCCCTATTTGTCACCAGATCCATCACGTTGCCCGAACAACCCGACAATGACGACAGCTCCAACAACACGCATTCACATCCAGATTCAAACTTAGATTCAGATATTGAAATAATTGACGTGAGGATAAAAAATGATTATCACTTGCTCAGGCAGCACCAGCAAAACAGTTTCTTAGAGGATGATGATAATAACAATGACAGACACACACCCTCCCAACCACACCTCATACCGTCTATAACATCCAGAGCCACGCGAACAACTACGTCGTCAAACCAATACGGAACCGACTTGTCGATAGCCAAACCCATAAGGAGCTACTCCCCATATACCACTACCACCACGACCAACAGTACCACCATTGCCACAGCACAATTCACTCCGGATGATGAGCTACCCAACTTGCTAGACATACCTAAAACCCAATACCACCAATCCATCTTGGACTACTACGTGCCAACAAAACCAATGTCCATCCACTCGTACTCGCTAGTGGATAACTTCATATCCAGTTTATACATCGACAAAATCTCATCCGTGTACCAGCAGAGCTACGACAAATTGCAGGAGTTGACCACAAGGAAAAGACTCGATTCCACCAGTCGGATACAATCTTTGACCGCAGACCAGATGTCAAAAGTGGGTGTTGTGTGGCAGTCTAGACCGAGGGTCGTCAATTCCAACTACCAAATTGAAATAACCACCCTGGACTTGCAGACGTTGCGAGAACCAAGCTGGTTGAACGACAACGTCATAGACTACTACTTCAACTTGATTATGAATGCGTACCCTGATGTCTTTGGCTGGACCACACATTTCTACACTGCGTTGGAGAGCAAGGGGTACACGGGGGTTCAAAGATGGGCCAAGAGGAAGAAGGTCAACTTGTTTGAGAAGTCCAAAGTGCTAGTCCCGGTCAACATCTCCAACACACACTGGGCATTGGCCGTGATTGACAACCTTGAGAATAGCATCGCATACTACGACTCGTTGAACACGGTGGGGAACCCGCGGGCAGTACAGAACTTGGCAGTGTATATGGACGGCGAGGCTAATAGATTGGGACGTCCAAAAGTCGTATACAAACTACTCCCACACGTCAAGAGTCCACAGCAGAGGAATGGATCGGACTGTGGCGTGTTCACATGCACTGCTGCCAGGTACATTGCAGGAAACAAATCATTGGGGTATAGTCAAAATGACATGAAAGTAATCAGACGAAGAATGGTTTACGAGATTCTCGAAAACAAGTTACTAGATTGATTTCAGACATACGAATATATATACACTTATTTAATTACTTACTCGCACAGAGCACTCAAAACTTTATCCCAAAGAACGAGGTATGTTTCGTCTCTCCAGTGGCCACTTCGGCAGCCTTCTTCTCATAGTCTATGATCTTGGCATTGGACGCTTCGATCTTCTTCGACAAGTAATCAATTCGACCGTCAACCTTGCCGATCTTGTAGATCTTCTCCAACTCGCCTTCCATCTTCTGGATCTTGGCCACCTCCATGCCGATCAAGGTGGAGATGTAGTCGGCTTCGTACAACTTCCAAATACGCTTGTCGCCAATGAGGTTCTCGAATGCCGCCTTGAACAACGGTCTACCCGTCGAGATCGTGGCCAACACACCCTTGTTGCGCTGGAGCGAAATGAGATCATATTTCTCCAACGTGGCCAACGTCTCCATGGTTTCCTTACTGGCTGGGAACAACGGCAGTTTGACCAACTCCAAGAAGTTGATATTTTCACAGTGCGTCAATAGTTTCATGATCAACCACACCTGAGCCGGGTTCCATGTGCCGTCACCCGCACCAAATTTATGGTGGCTACTCAAAAAGAACGTCGTGATCAACTCCGCCGCCTGGGTGATCATTTCGTGGATTGCCTCCTGAGGGCTTTCGCCAGACTTCAACCGTCTAATGAACGTCTGCAAATCTAACATCCGACCACCAAGGGGCACAAGACAGGTGTCTAACAGAGACGTGTCCTTGATCTTGAGCATATCACAGACATACTGCTTGGAGCTTGTCATCGACGCATCCGACAACGTAATATCTTTGAACACCTGGTTGGGCAACGCGTCATTCAAGAGCTGGATCGACCCGATGTCGGCTGTCAATATGATCACATGCGCAATGTTGTTCTGCACCAACCCAGACGCCCAGTCCGCCAACAACGGGTAGACAAAATCGTTCTGCTGAACATCGGCGCGACGAGCAAACTTGTTCAAAACAATAATTGGCTTGGACTCTGGACGCTGCTGCAAAAAGTCTTCCTCCTTGAGAACCTCGATCTTCTCGTCGTCCTTCAATCTCAAGTTCCTGCGCTCCACGCTCTTGGCGTACCTCTTGTACTCGCTATTGGTGATCTTCCGGATCGCTTGCGTGGCCAACAGGAACATGTTCTTGATCTGCGTCTCCTTGCTCTCGCTCAACCCAGACTTCTGTCCCGTCAACCCTTGCACACCCAAGTCCACGAACCGCGAGACCGAATTCGTCCACGTGAACACCGGGAAGTACCCTAACTGCGATGCAGTAGCATCGATCAAGTTATTGTCTGACCTGGACTTGCCCAACTTGTCACATTCAACCACTAGCACCTTCTTGTTCAACCGGTCGTCGGCGCCCAA